>JBAMCF010000822.1:0-215954 GCA_037075285.1 Drosophila lutescens | reverse complement strand
ATTTGATAATTGTAGTAATCACAATAAAATAATTTTATTTGTTTTCAATTGGTTCATTTAAACCATACCGATTTTAATAGTTAATCGTCACTTTCAGTGCGTTTTCGTGGCGTTTTCAATCCGTCACCAATTTCCGCCATTGCTACACCCCGGCTAACCAGTTGCCCGAAAGTAGAAACTCACGCAATTCACGCACTGCGGGCGAATTTAGCACTGGATGTCGAAGGTGCCTCGTCGCAGTGATGGTGGGCGGTGGGTGCTGGTCGATGGGCGGTGGGCGGTGGGCGTGGCAGTGCTTTGGCAAACGGTGCTGACAACTTTCGACAATTAAGTGCAACAACGTGACCGGCAAACACAAAATGGCAGCCGTTACCCACGAAAATGGCGGCCGAGAGGCGAAGCAATAAAAGAGAGGGAGAGGCGGAGACGGAGGCAGAAGAAAATGCAGTTTTCAGGGAGGCGGTGGGAGAAGGGGAGCTGAGGGGAACGTGGTGGCCATGGCAAATGATGCGAAAGGAAGGAAGGCAAGCCAGAGCAACCGCATCATAACTGCCAATGCGAAACGCGTGCCGAAGGCATCCGAAAATGCGAAAATGTTAGGCATTCATCAGTCAGCCGGACGGAAGGCGAAAGAGACAGCCAAATGTCCGCAGAGAGAGAATGCTAAGTAGGGAGTGAATAAATCCTCCTCCGTCCATGGGTTTAACTAAACTATGGCAACTGACTAACGATGCCGGCCCTAATGGGCATTGGGCATCGGTATCTGGCAACAGTCGAGGGGGCCCTCAGATATTTCCCCCATAAATCCCAGGCCGATACCGATCTCACCTCCAAAGACACTGAGGAGGTCAAATTACGGGGATTACTGCAATTTCGAACTTTTCTCTTTCGATTCTGCAGCAATACTTCAATTATTGATTGTTTTGAAAATTGTTGTTAAATGATTTTTAGACAGTTAATTTGAACTTAAATATTGTTTAGAATTAAGTTTATTTATTAGGAAACATTTACAGAATTTTAACAATGATTTTATATGGAGTTTTAAAATTTGTTAAAAATGGTGTCAGTTTTCTTATAAAAAAGCAAAAATTAAATTTTATTTAAAAAAACAGTTTTTTAAAGTTTTCAAGAAAGTTAAAAAATCTTTAAGAAATAAAGATAATTAAAAACAATTAAACCGAAGTATTATTTTATGCAAGTGCTGCAACGCGAAGGTCAGAAAGTGAAAAATGTGAAAGAGCTGACATAATATTCAAGATTCAAGATTTCAAGGTGAGCAGCCCACGAGAAGCAGCTTGAAAATTTCGAAAGAAATGCTGCGTTGACGGTTTCTCCTTAGAATTTCCGCCGGCGGAGCTCTTCTCTTTCACAGAACTGTTGACAACGGCCTGACGTGAGCAAAAGCCAAGCTTTAGGAGCACTTTTGTTCGTCCTTCGCCGGTGTCCTTTTCATTTCGCAAGCTCCTGCTCCTTTTCAGTCTACTGTCCTGTCCCTTCGGCGACAGTCGCTGTCATTCTCTTATTTGTTTATGAGTCCGAAACAAATTTTATTTTATTTGTGTAACTTTAGACGCGTGAAAAAGGAAATGGGGAAAATAAACTAACTTTGGGGAGGAGCCCGAAAAACAAGGAGAATCAAAAGCGGAATACGGAGACAAAAAGCCGAAAGAAAATGTAACATAAACTGATTTCTCCCTGGACAGCAGAAAGTGGGGAAAGGGAAGATAGTCGCTGCAGGACTTCAGACTAGCGGTGAAAAATGTTTGCAGCTGGCAACTCGCAGGACATGACAAAGGACATGGAAAGATAACCGTCCAAACGAAGCGAAACAAAACATAATAGAAAAATGAAATAATAATAATGCCTGGCCCCCCCCCGGAAAACATGGCAGTGGCGCGGGGGGGGTCGGGGGTCGAAAAGGATGTGCAGCCTGCGAGGGGGCACTAAACCCACTAGTCGTGTATTTGCTTAGTTGATGTCCTTAGGAGGAAGTACATTCAGTCCGTCTGCCTGTTGTTGCTCTTTGTAAATGCATTGCTAAGCTCTTTGGAAAAACGCAGGAAACGAACGAAGCACTGGGAGAAAAAAGTGCTAACAAACTAGGAATGTGAAAAAAAAACATGGATATTATTTTAAAAGATAATCCCTAGCAACTTGTTTTAAAAAATATTGTTTTAATTAAAATTTGTTTAAATAGAAAAATGTTTTTTTAGTTTTATAAGTGGAGAACTATTTTTAAATTATTTTCTTTAAATTGTATTGTTCTTAACAATAAGCCCTTGATGCATAAAAATCGGTTCACTTGATCAACAGTTGGTGAAGCTCTCAAATATTTTCATAGAGTGGCAACCCGAAGGACAACTCTAAAATAGCACTTTTTGTGTTTGGTGCACGTTAAAAAAAAAAAAAACATGCAACAAAATTAATTTTGGATATAAGTTAATAACAAGAAAATTAACTATTATACCCATTGAATACTCTTTTTCTCTGTGGTGCAAATTGTCCTTGTTAGGACCCTCAACCCAACCTCGACTGGCGTATGTACAAAGAAGAAGAACTCGAAGGAGGGCCAAAGACCAGGCAAACGGCTAGAAAATGAGCGCGCAGCCAGAAAAACTTCTAGGTGCCCCAACCCTTCAAACCCCTCCCCTCCTCAACCATTATCCCTGCCCCGAAAAAAAAAAGAATTGCAAAAAACAGACAATGAACATAGCGAAAAGTATCAACTCAGGCTTTTGTTGTTGTTTTGTTTGGGTCAAAACAATTGCAACTAACAAAGCCAACGGAATTCTCGAGATACCCTGCCAAAAGAAAGGAGATAGGGTATATTAGACAGCGGGAAAAATAATATAATATTAGATTAAATTAAATTAAAATTTGAGAGAAGTTTAGCTCTTACACAGAAAAAAAATTTGATATGAAATAGATCAATTCTACCTTATTTCATAAATATTGCTTATATGATTTATGTAAATTTATGATTTAATACATATCAACTTGATATTTTATCATATCATATGTAATATCAAATTTAGTATTTTTTAACAAATAATGCAAAATAAGGTAAACATAATCTTTATTCATATCAAATGATACGAATAACTTGATCTTTAAAAATATAAAATTGACCAGCAGATATCAATCTGATCTTTTTTTTAACTAATACTTTGAGGGAACACAGGGTATCCCAAGTTCAGCAATTCCTGAAGTACCTCTTTGTTGAGAGATTTCCACTTCCGCACATGCTTTGACACAGAAAGCAGAGACAGAGACATGTGCACCCACTTGGGGGCGACTTCTCGGGCCTTCCGGGCCCATCTATCCCCATCCTCCCCACCTATATCTATATCTATCCGAACCCAGACAGTTGATCTGTCTCTCAGCTCACTGTTATTGGGAGTTTAATGCACCTCCTGAGTGAGGGATGAGGATGAGGATGACTCCCTCATTTGGTCATGGCCAAGTCCAAGTCTTCCTTTTGTGATTTCGACCTTTCGGCCATTGTGAATCATAATTTGCCAAGGTTGACTCTTAGAAGCTAAGCGTAGGTTCGATAAGTGAATGGAAAGCCATTGAGCTTTGGACTTAGGAGTATTGATATTTTTTGTAAAAAAAATAAACAAAAAATATTATTTCAGAAATTTGCTGATAAATTTCTAATGAATAAAACTTTTGACAATAAATGGTTTGTTATTAATTCGATATTGTGTCTCAATTATTCTGCACTCCATTTAACCTTTTTTGGTTGATAGTTGGCTTTGATTGCCTCAGTTTAGTTATTTCTGCATTTCTGCACTTCCTGTGATTACTTTTCGCTTGATTTGTATTCAATTGTTAGTTTTATGATTCATTCAAAGTTGGGCTATTCATTCAAGCTCTGGCATCATTACGCCTTGTTTCTCTTCCAATTCAAGCCACTCTCGTCGTCAACAATATCGTCATAATATCATCATAATCATCGCAGTGGTCGCCGGTAATTTTGATGACTCGGCGCGATTGAAAGCAGTTATGGCCAGCTTTAAATTTGAAATGATCCCATCCCCCAAGCCCATCGTCTTGGCACCTAAAGCTCTTTTGCAGTTTTTTTGCCGCTTTAATGTTGTCTCATTTCTCTGTACACTCGGAGTGAATTTTAAAGTGTTTCTATGATTTCAACTGCAAAGAACGTAATATAAATTGTTAAATATATTTCATATTTACTTTTTTAATCTTAAAAATTGTACATTTTACCAAAGTTTTTATATTAAAAGTGATTACTTTTTTAGTGCACTAAAACTAAGGCATACGTAATATAATTTTAAAATATATTTCATATTTATTATATTACAATTATTATTTTTAGTGTCACTTTTTTCAAAAATAGTTTCATTTTTATATAAAATAAACGTTTTGAATATGAAATATTTAAAATAATTTAAATTATTTTCTGCAAATTCTTTTTCTCCAGCTTCCCATTTTTTAATGTTGTCATGGGCCATTGGAAGCGTTTTGGTTTGTTTTGTCCGTTTCGTTTCGGTTTCAGTTTCAGTTTGGCATCGTTTTTCTTGCTGATTTCGCTTATGCGAATTTAATTTACCGAAAGTGAAATAGTCACGGAACCCATTCCACTTCAACGACCACCATCGCATCCTTCACGCGATCGTCGCTATAATGAGCTGCCTCGCTAATTATGTTTATGTACGTCTATATAATCCAGCAGTTAATGGAAACTTATTGCCGGCAATTTTCCCATCTTCTTTGTCAAAAGCATAATTTGTTTTCAAATATTTATTTATTTTCGGAGGTGACTAGAGTGCGTGTGCTTGTAATTGTAGATTGCTCGATGTGAATTGCACTAACACCATTTGCGGTATCTGGTGATTACGAGTCGATGTCTGATGTACTTCCTCGTAATATTAGTAATCGACGGAGAAAGCATGGCGAAAATGTTAAGTCTTCCTCGGAAATCGGGGAAATGGAACGCCAATCTATCAAAATGCATTAAACTCATTAAAAATCATATAGGGTATTTGAGTCCAATAAACCATCTGAAAATATAAATAATATACCAAAAGAAATGAGGTTTCAATTACTAAATATAAATATATATAAATAAATAAATATAAATATATATATATATTTATATATTTATTTATCGAATTAAAATCGATCATAAATTGTGTGACTTTCAGGAATTTGTCTGTTTTAAACCCCAATCAATTAATCCAACAGAATATGAATTCATATTTTCCCAACAGCTAGTAATGGTTTTATTTAACAAGTCCTCAATCATTTTTTGTTTTGTTTTGAGAAATTATGAATTATGACTTGTAAAAGCAAGCCAAACATTTAGATTTAAGCACAATTAATTTAGTACATTTTAATGTTCTGTTATAAATTAAATCAGATTTCCCGATTTCTGTTTGTTTCAATGAATTTTTGCCATAGAATGCTGTTGCTGTTGCTCCTCCAATCGAAAAATCCAAAAACCCTTTGACATTTCCCAAAAAAATTGTGGAATTTTTCCCGCCCTTTTGCAGGTTTCCATGCCCAGTTGGACATAGTTCAATGGAATCCTTCGAATCCTTTGCTCTTCCCTGGCACTTCTTCTTCTGCTTTCCGCGTCGCGAAAAGGAGAAAAAGAGGGGAAATTCCCCGGAGAGTCGCATTCCGATGCTAATTCTAATTAAGCGCATTTGATGAAGTAAACGTGTCCCGAGTTTTTACTTCATAAAGACAAAGGCAACAAAAATCCGAAATGAAACTAAAGAACGAGGAGGGGGAAAAGGCGGGAAATGGAAAAGCGTAGAGGGTTGAGCTGCTCGCAGATAAAATTTCAACGCGCGCTCATTAAAAACTTTTGGAACGGCAATAAAAAATACAAAAAATACAGAAGAAAAAAAACAACAATAGGGACTGAAGATGAATAAATAAAATGAAATGTGTAGGAGAGGCGAAAAAGCTGGGAAAATTCATTGTCATTGTCAAAATAAATTTTTCTTTGAAATCCATTAAAGGTTTCATTTGTAGCGAAATTGTTAGAAAAGTGCAAACGAGAGTAAAATCCAGTTGGCAAAAAGCGAAAAAAGCGAAAACTGAACCGCAGATGAAGGAGAAGAAGTGGCCGGAAAAATTGAAATTATTACAAAACTTTTTGTGATTATCTCGGCTGCCTCCTTGGATTATCTTCGCCTCGGACCTCTCCAATCAGCCTCGTCCTTCGTCCTTCGGCTGAACAAAAAAGTAAACTTTGTTTCGCCCAATAACTGTCAATGCGGCAAGCGTTTGGGCGTGGCTAAAAACATTCGCTCGATTGCCCGGACAATTGTTGCGCCAAGTGAACTCCATCCAAGTCAAGCCGAAATAGCCAGTCCCTTTTTACAGGATTCAGGATAAGGTATATAAAGATCATAGTTTCAAGAGGCCAAACCATCTATTTGTTATTTGGATGAAGTATGAAAGTCTGCACTCCATTTTACTGCTAACAATTCAATCAAATAAAAACACCTCTTAACGAGGTAAAAAACTAGTGACGATCGCACCTTCAACGTACAAAAGTTCTGATATCAACATTTGTGACGAAAAATTATTACACTCGTCATTAAATAGACTTTCTAATATTTTCTCATTCGGCCCGCCCTAGCAAACTATTCCAGCCTTTTCCTTCACAGGCATTTTCTATTGCAGCGTGCCGAATGAGAAAATTTTAGAAAGTGTATTTAATGACGAGTGTAATAATTTTTCGTCACAAATGTTGATATCAGAACTTTGTACGTTGAAGGTGCGATCGTCACTAGTTTTTTACCTCGTTAAGAGGTGTTTTTATTTGATATCAGATGTTTTGTATTTTTACTTTTGCTCTCATAGGAGCTAATATATTGGTACATTTAAATTTAATTATTTATTTAAGAATTGCATTAATGGAACGGTTTAAAACAATTTTAACGATTCCTTGACCCTAAAATACAGTTTGGATATGCACATACACATTAAAAATTACTTTTTGTCATTCAGAAATTGTTAAAACACTTAAAACTTAACTTTTAATCATTAAAAATTGTTAAAGGACTAGTAAACGATGAGAAAACATGAATTCCATAAGGATCCGATACGAGTGAGAGAGTAGCCCTACTTGCTGCGACGTGTTTTCATAGAAAAAAGCAGAGGCCTTGTTAAAAAAAATTCGATATTTTAAAAACTAAAAATGGCTCCAACTGTTTACAAAAACCGATTGTAACTAACAATATGGCGCATACATTGAAATATAAAAAAAAATTTAAATACAAAATTTTTTAGAATCTTAATTTGCTTTTATTTTTAAGAAACTAAAAACTTTTTTTTTAAGAAGAGGTTTTAGAGGAATTAACGCAAAAGGCATGAAGTCACGCGGATTCATATAACCGGAGATAAAGATTTTCAATGAGAGGGTACTTTTTCAAATTTGTCAAATTTTGAAAAACTTTAAAAAATTCTAACTAAAAAAAAAATTTTTTTCGGACAAATCCTGATACACGTGATTGCTCATTTTCCGAATAGAACATGTAAAAAAAGTTTCAGGCAAATCAAAAATGTAAAATTTTTTTTTTGGCCAAATCTGTTCGGCTTTTAAATGAACGGCCCTTGGGCAGCATTAATTCATATGAGCTGGCAAAAGTGGCTATTTTCGTTTCTTAATAACTTTTAAACGTGAATTTTTACAGTAATGTGTTATATACCAAAATTTAAGGAATCTCAAGGGCTATACAGTTTAAGGTTGTAAGGAAAATCGTTAGAGCCGTTTTTGAGAAAATTAAAAAAAAGCTAAAAAAAAATTTTAACAAAATGGTATTTTGTTTATATCTTTTTAACTATTACATTTACACAAATTGCACATAGAAGGCGTTTATAGCATTTAAGAATACCTTTCAAACGAGATGCAGCACAAGTCTGTAGCTTTAGTAGTATAGAAGTTACGGCTTTCCGAATTTTAGCTATTTATAGCTGTTTTCCCGCTAAACTAGCGGGTTTTTCCAAAAGTGGTAGAACAAAAGTTTTTTATATCGATGTGATGAACGCCATATCAAATTTTCAAAACTTAAAAAACATGTTTTGGACAAACTGACAAACTGACAAACTGACAAACAAAATTAAATTTTCATTTTGGGAAGAAGAAGAAAATCTTATTTTGGCTATAACTTTTGAACGGAGCGTCGGATTTTATCATATGACCCCTCATTCGACGGGTATTTTCAATAGGAACACAACTAAAACATTGCGAGGGGGCAATCATCCCCACCGGCCCCAACAGCTCCAAATTTCGAAATTTGCACTTTTTCACTTTCACCGCTCTCTCTCCCAAGCCAATTGATTTTCTTAAAGTCTTGGTATGCAATCCTTTAAGTTTTTGCAATACCTTTCGATTGGTGTATTACTCATTACGATCGGACTATCACAGCAGATTTTCAATTTTGCGGCTATATAATAGTAGTCGCCTTCGCACACTCTCCTGGTGCGCTTCGTCACTACATGGACTGCCGTCCATAGTGATAACTTTTACTTCTAGGGTGGGAACAAGAAATCATTATTTTGGATTTATTAACATTTATTTTTATTACACAGAGAAAATTATACAAAGTTTTAAGTGCCGTTTTCACATAAAAACGATTTAAAAACAAGAGAGAACGCTATAGTCGGGTTGGTGTCCCGACTATCTAATACCCGTCACTCAGCTAAAGGGAGTGCGAACGCTGTACTCGGGTTGGTGTCCCGACTATCTATTGGGGCTAAAGGGAGTGCGAGGGAGATAGATATATAAACAATTTTGATTGCGTATAACTTTTTAATGAATGGTCCGATTTGAAAAATGTCTTCTACATTTCGATAGGTATTAATAAACACTATAAAATGGCGTTTATATATTTTTAAAATCTTAAAAGATGTGGCCTCCAGACACATTTGAAAATCGTTTATGGCGATTGTGGGCGTTAGGGGGGCGTGGCACCTCGATGAAACAAACTTGCGCTGCGTAGGAAGCCCAAGAATATGTGTGTGAAATCTCAACCTTCTAGCTTTTATAGTTTCCGAGATCTCAGCGTTCATACAGACAGACAGACGGACAGACGGACAGACGGACAGACAGACAGACAGACAGACAGACAGACGGACAGACAGACGGACAGACGGACATGGCTAGATCGACTCGGCTAGTGATCCTGATCAAGAATATATATACTTTATGGGGTCGGAAACGCTTCCTTCTCCCTGTTACATACTTTTGCACGAATACAATATACCCTTTTACTCTACGAGTAACGGGTATAATAAAAATGAAAACGTTTTAAAAATTCAAAGTAAAATAAAATTTGTATGAAGCGTTTTACTTTTTAAAATGTTTCACCCCTTATTTTGCACCTAAAACTCTTGATAATTTTCTCTGTGCAGCTAACCAGAAAATATAAAACTCTAGTTTTATATGATTTCTGAAAAATCCATAAATGGTTTAAATTATGCGAATCACTATCTTTCAACTTTCATAGTACATTCTCTTTGTTTTTAATTTTTTCAAGGTAGGAACATAATTAATAATTTAACCAATTATTATTTTGCCCACACTTATTCAATATTTATTTTATTTTAACTAAATTATAATTTATTTATTTCTGATAAGTCCATATATGTTTTAAATGATTCAAATCACCTTCCTCAATCTTCCAATTTTGATAATATCTTCTCTTCGTTATCAATTTAACCCATGAAGACCTCAAGTCGATCAAAGTGAAACCCGGATCAGACTATTGAGACCTTTTTTTAGTCATCGCACCTTAATTGGATGAAATTCGGTGATGCATGACGGCCATGTAAACCTATTAGCAGATGCATGGTATAAATCAGTTTTATAAATATTTAATAAACAGCTGGAAAGTGTGGAGAGTGTCGTAATGCCCCGTGGTATACCCTGTGGGAAGGGTATGGAGTGGAGTGGAGCTTTCTCTATCAGCAAACGGCCTTGCCGCCTGTTAGTCGGACATCCCCCCTCTATCTACTGGAAAATAACCAAAAAAATATACAGATGGGGGGCAAGGCAAGTCGAGCCACTTAATATAGAGATTTATGCTAATCAAGCAAAAAGTATTTGCCGAGAGGCGTCTTCGTCATCGCAAAGTTGGCTCTAATGGAATGGAATCTGAATCTTCGTCATACTAAATGAAAGTGAAAATTCTTATGTAATATGCTAATATTTCTTGCCGCGCCTTGGATTTGAATTTTTCGCAGCGATGTTTCTGCTGTGTGGATTACGAGAGATTTTTATATTTATAATTTTAGATTTATGGAGAGGGACTGAAGAAAGCCAGAGAAGTTTTGAGTCGTTGTTATTATCTTCTGAATGTTTTTTTTTTTGCTGCTGTCATCTAATAATCGACGACAAAATTTCCAGACTTTGCTGGATTTGTTTTTATTTTATCGCATTTTTGTTTATTTCGGTTTCTTGGGCCTTATTTATTCACAATTGGTCGAGTTTGCTGCTCCAACTAATTAATTTAAATTTAAATGTGCGTGTAAATGGAAAGTTGTATACTTTATGGCCATATAAATAATTTATTAAGCCACATAATTTGGGATTAGATAATGAAATAAAAAATCTGTAGTTTGGCTGCGTATTAAAAATCAATTAATCTGGAGAGAAAACATTCATTATGCTAATATCGCGGAGCACGACAATTGATAAATGAGGCAGGGGCAGCGAGTAGGTGAAATGAAAATGAAAACAAAAGCCATGAATTAATTGAACACATTTTTAATGCCGAATAATCCGGCGAACAAGTTGGCATCCAGTTGCAGAATGTATTTAATTTACGGCTTAGAAATAAAAAATTTCAAAAAGTAAATCATGTTTTGTGCCGAAAAGTTTTTCGTAATATTTCTTCGGTAATGAGGATTTTTTAAGCCTACTAAACATGGTAAATATGGTTGTAATAAATATGTAGAATTATTTAAGTAATGTGTGAATAATTAACTGCATTAAGTTAATTTTTTTGTGACTCGGACTCGTAAGCCCATTATAAAATCCCCCGTTATTAAAGCCAATTCCGTGTTCCTTCTCTTCATCCAATTAGCCAGTAATCAAAGCCAACACAGCTAACGTTTCAAATAATTTACTTAATTTAATTTAATTTAGCGTCGCAAGAATTTGATTTAAAAATTAATCTGTTCGCGGCGCACATGCACATGCACTTTAAATACATTGCGATTCGGATTGGCTATGGTATTGAATAAATAAATTAAGCAAACAAATCACTTGGCTGCGCTCTGCGGATACGTCCACATCCAATATTTCTGCGTCAGTAGGGATTATTGCAGCAGCAGTTCTTGATGAGGGCGTGTTCGTAACAGGATTTGGCATACAGCAGCGAGCAGTCGTAGTACAAACACTGGGGCGGTCGCAACTGCGCTGCTATTGAATGCAAATGGAATAAAATCAAATTAATAAGTGCAAAAAAAGACGATAAATAATGTGGCCAGAGGCTTTCGCACCCCTGATTCCCTTGATTAATTACCTGGAAAATCGCAGCAACAGGCATCGTGGACCATCTTGTGGGAGCAGTAGGAGTAGACCGACGAGTCGCACAGCGGGCAGCCAGGCTGTTGGATCGGCGGCTGTTGTATCGGTGGTCCGTAGCCCTGTCCCGGAAATCCGGCAGCAGCCCCGGAACCAGGTCCCAGTCCACCGAAACCCCCGGGCCCCGAGGCCCCGAAGGAGGGACCCAGGTTGTTGCCGAAGTTCTGACCGCCAAATTGACGCGCTAAAAGATCAAGAACAAATTGGTTATTTACTAACTATGCTGAAGTCGAGAGTCTGAAGTTTCTTCCCATATTGATTTAGTTTCAAGGCAAAATGTTAATATTATATTATAATATTCTCATTCCTAAAAGAATATTTCTTGGAAATATAATAAAATTAAAAAGTTTTAGCCATAACATGATTTATCCATTGGAGGTTAATAAAGGGCTAATAAATGGGCTGAATAATTTCGTTCATCTCATTTAAAAACCTAAGAATCAAAAATTTAGCAACATTTTTGGAAAAAGATATAATTTTTTAATCTTCTTTTTAAATATTTATAGTATTTCTATTACTCAACTAATATCAACATTTTTTTTTTTGATTATTTTATTTAAACTTTACTTTGGCTATAAAGTTTCTAAAAATGCCAGAACCTTTGCAAAAAATGGGTAAAAATGTTTATTTAATTAATAATAATTTTTTTTATAATATGGAAATTGATAGATAATTATTTTTTTAAGCCAGTGAAATAGATACTTACATGCACTTTCTTGTTTTGCGGCCACAAAAGCGATTGCCGCCAGAACGATCAGTAGAACGTGGTCCGCACTGCGTATGCGCAACATTTGGGATCTTTTGGGGATATTTTGTTTATCTTTCCTGGAACAAAAAGTCGAGTGACGAGTGTCTGAGTGCCGAGTGATGATGCTGATGCTGGCACTGCCGAATGTTGACTGCAACAAAGGAAACCTTTATAAAACCAGCGATCGAGTGGCGGACGCTTGTCTGGGCTTTCGCTTTCAACTTGTGACAAATTCATATATGATTTGATTTGATGGCTCGATGGCTCTTCAGACAGCACGACAAGTTGAGGCTGAGATCTCGGATTTCAGCTTTCCAGCAGACCCAAAAAAGCAGAAAACATCGAAAGTTACGGGGGCCGCAAATGTAGGGCTTTATTTTATTTTATTGTTTCGGCTCGGTTCGATTGGTCTGACAACTTGATTGGCAAAACTCAGCCGAAAACTCCCACGCACTCAGATTCGAAATTCAAACCCGAAACTCAAAATTCAGTTCTCAAATCTCTTTGTCGATTGGCAGCGAAATCGTTGGCTTGCCACCTGCAGCTGCAACCTGAGTGTTTTTTTTGTTGAACTTTTACTTTTCCACTTCAGCTCCGCCTGTTAATTGCTCCATCTCATCTCATCTCGTTTTATCTGCCTCAAAGTTATCCCAAGTTATTTTCCCAGACTCGCGGAAGCGACCGCTTATGTAAAATTAATAAGACATTAAACAAATTTCGAATTATGCGCATAAAACAAACATCATTTTGGGTTCGTTATTTGAGATTTCGGATTTCGGTATTTGGGTTGTTAATCGTTGTTAAAGCGAAACGCGAAAAGCAAAGTAAAAGTGTTTCATTTTGATTGAGCCCGCGAAAGAGCTGCTAATTGATCGATCTCTGGCCATTATGCTAATGGGTTGTGATTGCAGATTTACATTCTAGAAGCTCCAAAATCTCCAAGAGATCAACCAAAGACCCCGCCCAATCTCAATTTCGATCCCCAACCACTTTCTCCCGCGATAATCTCGATGCAGCAGGCGAAAGTCCCTTGGCCGAAAACCGAAATGGCTCCCAAATGTAATTTCATTTAATTAACTGCCACCGACAGCTGCTTTTTGAGCCTGGTCAAGCGCAATTTGAATGCCGAAAACCAAAAGCCGATGAAAGCGAAAAGTTTTCAGTTCTTCGGAGGGCAGCCCTTCCTTTTGAAAAACAACAACCGAAAACAAATATGAAATGCACTGTCGTTTTCATTCATTTTCATTCCCATTTCAATGTTGATTTCCATTTGCATTTGCAACTGACTCGAGTATCCGAGTATCTGAGTATCTGTCAGTACGTGTATCTCGTTATGTGCTCCGTGTTGATTATCTTGTAAATTTGTTGCACGTTTTTGATGCAAATCCGCTTGTCATTCGGCCACAAAAAATTACACAAGTGATGTCATCACCTGCTGCAGATGTTGATGGCGATGCAGATATGTATCTGCATCCCTAGAGACACAAATGCGTACTTGTGGATAACAAGATGGATGGGCATGGGCATGGGCCGCCCTCTATTTGGATCTCACGCACGCAGTGTCGCAACTTCGGTGGGGGGAAAGCCCCTTACAACACGTTAATCTGTACGCCAGTCGGTTTGCTGTATGAATTTTGCATTCACTGGACAAAATGTTGGCTGTAAAAATATTATCTTGAATACTTTAGGGTCCAAGAGCCTCCTAGGAATTTTAAAATGCCTTTTTCCTTTCTATATCTACACGTATCTCACTTTGTAAGCTTAGCTCCGCAGACCCAAAAAGAAAACAATGAGGGCATTGAGAACAATTTGATAACCACAGCGCTGCACAGTGGTTGCCACATCAAAATTATTGTCAAATTAATAATTTTGATTAAAAAAATTAATAAATAAATAAAAAAAGAATTTTAGACCAAAAATACCTTTTTATTCGGTTTTTCAGCCGTAATTTGGACAAATCAAGGCCGAGAGCTAAGAGACCGACTGTTTTGAACAGCTAACAACCTAAACTAACGATCCCCATCATTTTAGGCAGAATTTAATTTTTCACCAATTTTCGCATTTTTGATAAGGGGTTACATCATGATTTTTTGCAAAAAATTACAAAAATCTAAAATGTCGAGATTTGAACGCAAATCGATTCAGAATTTAGCTACGAGTTCAACAAGGTATGACATTCCATATTTGAGCTATTATTTCCTTTGTTTCGGCAAAAAAACTGATATTTTAGGGTGGAAAAAATGGATTCGAATTTTAGACAAAAATAAACTACTTTTCGTGTTTTCAGTCGTAATTTACATAATATCCATATTAAAAGTAATTAAAGTGACAAAATAACATTTATTTTATTTTTCTCGATTTAAAAATTGCAATATAAAATCTTAAGGTTAATAGTAAATATTTAAATTTTATTAAAGAAAACATAATATTGGTTTTAAAAATAAAATTAAAAAAATAAATTAATTTTATTTTTCTTAGCAAAGCTTAGCGACAAAATAATTGTTTAAATGAAAACCGAAATTCGTAAAAGTATTCGTCAGTAGCATAACCACTGTGCAGCGGCGATCGAGCGGCGCTACGTGCGCGTATCTGATAGATACTTGTGACGTAACCGCGGGCGAGGCAATACTTTTACCATCTCCCTCTCTCTTTCCATCTGCGGCTTATTTATTGGTTTTCGTTTTCGTTTCGCTGGAATTTATCTCGCTCTCTCCCCCTTTAAACGAGTATATTGAGGTTCGTGCTCGTTTTCGTTTGCGTCTTGCGGGTAAACAGGTCACTTGTGCTTCTTGGGCGACGACCACTTTCCAGTCCGCGGCTTGAGTGACCTCAATTAAACACCTGCCACGCCCAGATGCCCCCGCCTACCTGTTACCTGTTCCCACCTTCGACTGCTCTCGACCACAGAAATGGATGCCGCAACTGAAATTCCTTTCTGGCCAATTTGGATGATGGGTAAAAGGGGGTCCAACCTTTCCAAGGGGGCCGTGTCCACCGGGCATATGCAAAATTAAACTCGTAAACAATGCACGGCGATGAAAGGGCCATCGAAAAAGCATTTTGTTTTGTTTTAAATATTTATTTATTTGTGGGCGCTTTGATTTATGTGCCGGCCAAAAACCAAAAACGCAATGGGACCCGGCTTTAACTTCCGCCAGTGGAATTATATTTTCATATTGGAAAGTGTGAATGGCGATTAGTTATCTCAATTTGTGTGCTAAATTAAAGGAAGTGTGCCACTTTGAAGTGCAATTATTAGGTTCAGTTTCTGTAAACCCTTAAAAACTTTGAAAATTTAGAAAATCCTGGCGCCCACATCTTTATAGGTTTTTAAAAAGTGTAAATGCCATTTTGTTGAGTTTATTAATACCTATCGAAATGTAGAAAAACATTTTCAAATAGGACCATTCATTAAAACGTTATGAGCAAAGCAAATAATGGAATGCAAGCAGTGCAAGCAGTCAATTTACTTCTTCATCTTCGTCGCACTCCCTTTAGCTTTTTTTGCAGAATGCAAAGTTCCCACACTCGTTTTCTGTATTAATTTAAACTTAAATATAAAAACACTTCTTCACATTAATTATGTTGAATGTCGTGTACAATTTATTATTACAACGTGAATATTTTGTTTATTAGAAATATGTTGGCTAACAAGTGCCGTTGTTGAGCTGCTGTTGCCGCTGTTGTGCTGTTATTATTATTATTATTGTTATTTTTATTGCTCTAGCTGTTATTGCCTTGTTGTGTGGAACACAAAACCAATATTTGTGCTCTCAGGAGTTCTTCTATGTGTTTGTTTGTGTGTGCGATGATGGTGGTTTGTTTATGTTTGGCCCATATTTACATAAGTTATTTGCCGACAAAATGTAAAAATGCCAATATTTAAACAAAATAATAGGATAACAAGTGCCATCGCTCGAAGTGGAATTGTATTTTCAAGCTGGTGTTTCATAAATCTAATATTCCGAAGGCCGTAATTAAATTGTAGACTCCGTTAACAACTTGTCCCCCATAAAGAAGGTTCATTATTAAGGCGATGAAAAAATAAGACGAATTCATATGAGATCCTGAGGAATGCGGAGGGCATTCCATTCATATACACTGTGTATTATAGTAATGCCTGCAGCTGGAGATAAACTGGGAACTGAGAACTGAAATCTGACTCACACATAGTTTTCCGTTTTTCCGCTTTTCCGAGAGAGAAAAGAAAACGCCAACGCTGCTCTGCGGAAAATATGCAAATTAGCTTTATTATTTGACAGTTTCTATAAAATGCAAAAGCCACAAAAGGCAGCAGCAGCAGCAGCTACAACTTCATCAACGTCAATGAAAACTTTTTGGGGGGTGGAAAAAGGGGGGTTTGAGATGAGTCGTAAGCTTGTCCATCCAAGTGTTTTGGCCCAAAGAACCCCGCACCCACATCGCTCAGCTCTCTGGCTTATATGACAAACTGAAATGCAATAAACAAGTTGACAACTCTGACAATTTGGACAAGAGAAACATGTTAAATGCTCGGAATTATGACAAGAGACGAGGAGTCGAACCCAGGACCGAAAAGAGAGTTCTGGGGAGAGGGGACATGGAAATGAAAATGGCCAAATGAGAGCAAACAAACAAACGGCATAAAGAATAAGTAATAAGCATGCAAATGCGTCAAGAGAGCAACTCTCCAGTTGCAGATACAAAAGCTCGGTTACTGCGGATATGAGATGGCACGGCTATGGCTATGGTATCTCATGGATACGAGATACGAGATACTCGTACTTTTTCGGCTTAATTACTTTGAGGAAGGAAGCCAGTTAGTTGCCTGGCTCGAGGGACCACTGCCCCACTGTTCATCCAAGTATCTGAGCTGAGTATCTGCTCCAAGTATCTCGGCTTCCAAGTATCTGCCGAGGGCCCCGTTTAACTATAAAGGGATGTGAGCCAACTGCTTGGCAACTGTGTTTGTTCCGGCAAGTTTCCATCGTTGAGTTCAATCTGAAGGCAGTTTCCAGCTCAGTTCTCAGTTCTGTACGGCGATATGAGATTTTCCTGGGAAAACTATTCATTACTTACCAAAAAAATATCCCAGGTTGCCAAAAGGTTACAAGGTTTCCCCTTTCTTCTATGCAAACAATTATGTTTGCCAGAATTTAATCAATCAATCTATTTGTTTAAAATTATAATCTTGTCATAAAAAATAAACTGTTTCCTCAGACATTTTCAAAGCCAATAATTTGGGAAACTATGGTAACTCTTTCAAAGGCCATGACAACTTTTATTTGCAAATAAAATCCGTTTGAAGTCATTGTACATTTAAGTAACTTGAGATTAGTAATAGTAAAGTAGTAGTTATAAGATTATCTTTTGGCCAAAAAATAATTCAAAATATTAATGAATAAATAATTTAATAAATATTTATTTATAGGAAGTTTCTTATAAAGAAGTTGGCCTCTTAATAATAAATGTTTTTAGTTTTTGTAGTATCGATTATACTGTGATGAAACTTTTGCCTTCCAAATCAAATTCCTGCCACATTTCCAAGTTTTTTCGTTCATTACCGACATTACAAACATAAATTCGCTGGAGATACATGATAGCATGAATATGACATCACATGGGGGCCTTTATAGCCGCCGATAACAAAGAAGAAAGTTGTGCTACATTTTATTTTGAAATTTATTTGCAACTTGGGTCAAATTGATTTGCAGATTTTTTGCAAGCTCTCCTAGATTCAGACTAAATAATTTGATTTGCCCACTATTGTTGGCTGATTTGTCTGTTGTTTATTGTCCCTTGTTTATTGTTCGTTGCGTTGCGTTGCTGCTGCTGCTATTACAATGTCAACACAATGAAATTGACCAACGACAAGCAGCGGCGATGTCATTGTCATCAGCGTGGCTGCCATGTTCCTCTGTTGCCACTGCCGGGGGCAATAGTATGTATTTTGTATTTTGTTTGCCTTTTAATTGTTTGCCCCCCTTTTGTGGCGCCAATAAAATTATGCAAAGCTCTGTCGCACAATCGATAGGCGATAGGCTTCGATAGCAGTTGCATGAGCTTCCCTGGGGGCCAACTTTTCAACGGGGATTTAAATGTAATAATTATGCAGTATTATTATATTTTACTAATTATTAATTAAGAGTCACAAGCGCAAATAACAAAGAAAACAAAATACAATAAAATATCAGCAGAGATAAAATAACAGATGCTATAAAAATGTTATAAAAGTGCTAAAAAAAATGCTATAATTATAATTACAATTTCTTTAGCGAATTTGTATATTTATTGTATGAAAAAATACATAAAATTAAAATAGTACTAAAAATGCTTATTACAAGTTTAGAAAAGATAAAATAAAAGATGCTATAAAAATGCTATAAATATTATCACAACTCGTTTGGCGAACTTGTGTATTTCCTATATGTAATGGGGGTCCAAGAAAATTTCAAATATATTATTTAATACTTGGGGAAAAGTTTAGCTTCAGCTTTTTTCCCCATGCGTACCCATCTTTCAGTTGTAACGTCTTTCAGTTCACTTATTTCGGAGTTATGAAATGCCGCTCCCCTCGCCCTTTTCCCATTATCGTTAGGGAGCTGGTCCGCTGATTACCAGCGCTTTTCTCTTGACCAATTGAACAACAAATAAGCAACGCAAAACGGGGAGGGATCGCTGGATAAACATCTAACAAACGGCGCAAGCGAATCTCTTTAGTTTATCTTTCGGCTTAGCCCCTTTTTGTCCAGTACTCTTTTCCCTGAGCTCCAATCCCGGACATCATTTTATGCAACCCCTGTTTTTCGGTTTTTGTTGATCCGATGATCACGCCCAAGTGTTAAGTGGCCCATTGCGGGTAATTGCATCATGGGTTTGGGTTTGCTAAGGTTGGGCCACCTTCCAGCCAGGGTTTCCAAAAATATCAGCTCTTGCACTTGATTTGCCCTCTTTTTTTGCTTTATTTTCCAGTATCTCGTTATTTGCATTTCAATTATGGACTGTGGATGGGGGCAGGGGCTCTACCTCTGAAGACAGCCCAAGACCAACTCTAAACAGACAACAGGTAGACAAACAAAACAGTCTGAAACAGTGGGAAAGCGTGTCGAGATATCCGAGGGGCAATGGCAATGGGAATGGAAATGGGGATTTGAGTTTGGAGATTCGAAATGGGGCTACGATGCAAAATCAGCATCCCAAAGTCAATAGCAGGGCTGCAGGGAACTCGCAGCTCAAAACTCGGTAAACATTGCCGTAGGCACTCCGAAATTTGCATACTCTGACCTTGGGGACAACTGCAAACGCAACTCTGAGATGGTTTTTCGTCTTTATCTCAGTTTTATCCTATATATATTATATCTTCTCCTTTTAAAAAAGTCGGAATAGTCCTTTATTTTCTATTTAATAATGCTAAAATTCTGCAGCGCTTTGAAATATCTGGATTTTTTCAAATCTAAAATTTTTTGGTAGAATATTATTTAATTGTTATTTTCTATTTAAATTTACCTACTAAAATGCTGTAGCACCTCGAAATAGATGGAACTTTATTTGTAAAATCTATTCAGCATAAGTTCCTCAGAACTTAGTAATTATTTTTTATTCGATGTTTAAAAACCTCTCACAAACTAATGAAGAAGCGTAAACCCTTCTCAAAGCTCATAAGATGTGATATTGTGGAACATTAGTGATCGAATGCTAGGGCATTTGTTGGGCGAAAGGTGCGGAAGTGGAAGTGCCTTGAGATGTGAAAATATTTACATACATATTTGCAAAAATGTGGCCAGGAAAGTGGGGACACAGAGTTCGGGGTTCCATAGCCCCCAGTCCAGAGTCTTTTTGGTCCACGGCTGATCCGAAGACACCGCCTGCAGCTTGTGTGTGCGAGTGTGCAAATAAATAAATAAGCATAAATGTAGTTGAGTACTTGTGTAATTACGGCAAATGTTATTTGATTTTGGCACCCCATGCAAACCAACCATTCAAGACCGAAGAGACCGCAGTTGCGTGCTCCAAATGATAGTGGAAATATGGTGGATGTGGATGTGGATGTGCTTGTGGATGGTGGATGGCGGAGGGAGGCGGAGGCGACCTGGGAGCCCACTGGCAGATATTTGCACATTTCGAGAGCGCTGCTGCTGCTGTTTGCACTTTCGCCCAAAAACCAAATACCAACACAACAAATACAACAAATACAACAAATACAACACAGCGGCAGAGCGACAGCGACAGAAAAAGATGCGAAAAGCGAGGAAAATAATAATAAAAGCAGAATAAAATTCGCATGTGGCTGGCGCTTCTTGGGCAACCCACTATCAACCCCCCGGGCAGCAAGGCCTGCACTGAAAGAAATGCTATCGATAATCAGCAAGAAAATGTCTCCTCTTAACCGATCTTAGTGACTGGTGGTTTAGCTTATAATATTTAATAAAATAACACTTAATAATGATACAAGTACTTAAGTAAAGATAAAAAACTGATCATAAATATCAATTTAAATATTAATTATAATTAATTTTTAATAACTCACATTTAAATTGAGATATTCTCCCTATAACAAAATTGAAATTCCATAAAAAATAGTCTGAACAGATCCTGTAACTGTTCATAAATAGGGTACTAACAATATTTTCATTCAGTAAATTAATATCTAATTTTTCCAACTTTCTCAATTAATCTAAATTTTTTTCTGAGTGATTTTGGTCTCTGGAATCGACAGCTTTCGCACTGCATTCTGCATGCAGAGCAAACAAACAAGCTTATGACATATCAAACACAAAGCATACAGCGCATAATCAGCTGCTGCTCGATGCTCGATCCCAAGCTGCTGGAGCTCTCAGAACTCGAAGTTTCCATGACAGCGATGTCCAAGTCCGTTGCACAGTGGGCAGGAACTTTAATATTATAAGTAAATATTTCTAGAATTTCATAATGCAATATTTAGCTAGCTTGCTACTGGATAATATTATTAATATATTAATAATATTTAAAATATCATTTCGCCACCTTGCTTTAGAGGTTTTGTCAACTATTTGGAGCCTTGCATTCCACTGTGCCGTGGGTGGTTTCGGGGTTTCGGGGTAAGAATGGCTGGTGGTGCTGGGAACAAACAGAACGCCGCATATGCAACTGCAACTGCACCACCACCAAGCCTTCGGTTTTGCCTTCTATTTGTGAGCTGCATTTGTTCTCTGAATTTCTGCATTTCTGCCAAGTTAATGGCGAAACAATGGCAGCAGATCTCCGCTTCAGCCGGAAAATACCTGGTCAATTAACCATACGTCGAAGCGATGGGCAATCCGATTATGTCAAAAATGTATGCCTTCGCAAGGCTAAATGTGGGCTATTGTGGGCTAGGAAAATCTTCTGTGAATTAAAGGCACTTGGAAGAGAGCAATATAGAAGGGAACAAGCATTAGAAGTGAGAACCTCCAACCTGCAAACAGGTTATTAAATTTGAATGTTTTTTTTTCAGTGAAAATAGTCGAATAATTAATAGAAATAGTAAAATCACAAATACATTTTTAGTGTATCAGCTAAAGTGGTTAAATATTTTTTGTAATATTTTTATTAGTTTGTATAGCCAGCCCATAAAATCAAAAATATTTCAAATTTTTAGTGTCCAAGTTAAAGTAACTTAAATATTTTTGTTTAATATTTTATTATTTAAAATTATTTTATTTTATTATTTTTCATTATGTCAACAATTTAATCAAGAGTCCTAATGATGTGAACAGCTTGGCAACAGCTGCCATAATGAGTACATAATTGGCTATAATTATTTAAAACTTTCGATCTTTCGGTCTTCCTCGATCGTAAGTGTATGTATGGGAATTGCCCCCATCAACGCAATCGAAATTGGCCACGCCTCTGATCGGTAAATCAGTAAATCTCCCCGGGTGATCAACTCGCATTGACGGGTTGTTTGGCTTTTGAACCGTTGAGTGTCCAATCTACCTGATCAATATTTCTAGACAATTGAAGGTGTTGACCCCCTGAATCCCCCCTGGAGATCCGCCCATGTCGAAGGTGTTGTGCGTGCAATGAGAAGCCGGGAAGTTGAGAAGAAGGGCGCCTCGAGGCGTTGGCCAGCGAGCAGTGAAAGTTAATTGAACACACGGCCGGAATGAAATGAAATGGAAAACACGGCCAAAACAACAGGCTACCGTTGGAATTCAAGTGGATTTCAAGCACTTGAGTGATTAGCGATTGCAGGTGACAGACTCCGGATGACATAAGCATACGACTTCCCCGAACTGCGAACCCGGAAAAATATACATTTTACCTCCGAGAGCGGCGACACTTTCTGGTTTTGGTTTCGGACCCTTTTTCGCACGCCACAAGCCTTTATTTGGTTTGGTCGCCCGCTTTAAGCAGTGGTTTTAAGTTTATTTTGTAGTGAAAAATAAGGGGAAACTTATCCAAAATAATTTGGATTTATAGAAAAATTTAAATAATATAAAATGCATATTAGTTAAAACTAAAAACATGCAATAAAATACGTAACTTCTTATGGAGTAGGAAATCGTTGAATATATATACTTTTGATTAATAAGTAATAAATAGGTATTGCTAAATAAAGACTAGTTTCGAACTACAGTAAATGAGCAAAATAAATAAAGGTTTAAAATAACCGAAAAAAGTGGCAGGTAAACACTATAACTTGAATATCTGCTGAAAAATGTAAGAGCAAATGTCAGATTGAAGATGGGTACTTTGATACACCTCCGTAACATACATACAAGACAAAAATCTCGAACAAATGTTTAATTAAAGTCTTCCATAGAAAATAAAACCAAATATGGCAGTATCCTGTGTGTTTTTTCGTCGTAATTCTGTTAAAATGGGTGCCATAGGTAAAAGGTCGACTGTTTTGAACAGCTAACAACCTAAACTAACGATCCCCATCACAATTGGGAGAATTTAATTTTTCACCAATTTTCGCATTTTTGATAAGGGGTTACATCATGATTTTTTGCAAAAAATGGCCAAAAATTAAAATGTCCAGATTTGAACGGAAATCGATTGGGAATTTGACTACGAGTTCAACGAGGTATTCCACTCCATATTGGGACAATTTTCTTGCACAAAATACTGATTTTTTCAATGAAAAATACGGATGATTTTAAAATATGTTTTAAATCTGAGAAACATAAAATCCCTAATACTTTCATTTGCATAATTTGGAATATCAATTTTGTGAGATATGTTGCATTTAAATAATAAATCCTAAATGCTTTCTCTGGGCTTCTCTGCCTTTGGCGATCGATCGATGGGTTGGCAATGGGCACTCCTCCAGCTTTTGAGATCTCGACGGCTGGCCACACATTTTGCGCAATGGGTGAAAGTCGAGGGCCGCGACAGACACTTGCTGTACGGCAGATGAGCAGATGAGCGTTTCTTTTGGCCGAACTCGGAGTCAGTCAGTCAGTCAATAGCCGCACGCTTTATGGACATGGCCAGCTGCATAATGCGTGGTCCATCTCATCTTTGCCTCGTTGGGATTGGTTTTTTGGGGCTGGTTCCGTTCGCTTCCGAGTGTAACACCTCTCGGCGATTAATATGGTAATTTATGGCCGTCGCGGCAACGCAACATAAATCTGCCGGCACCTCGAGTTGCGAGTTGCCTGGGAAATGTGCTCACGCCACATGAGCACGGAATACGAATACTGGGAGTGGTTTCTTCTCCCACTTCGCAGTCCTTCTAAAAGGCGAACTCAAGTGTCATAATGAGGAATCCACCCAGTCACCCAACCGCCCACTCTTGCGCCTTCAAAGCGTTATTGGGAATGCAAATGAGATGCGTGCGCCCAAATTGAAATGGCAAATGTTGACAGCGCCAACATAGCGCCCCAAAATTCAAAGTTAATCAACGAGATATTTATGTAGGAAATGTTTTGCGAGGATGCGTTAACTATGCGGAATCCCCCGGAATCCATGAATACTCCGGCATATATTTGGAAGGTTGGATCAATAGGCTGCAGGAGTCAAGTCAGTTAGTCACTAGCTTACGGCTTACATATATGGCTTTGTCGGTACAAGAGAGCTGGTAAGAAAGTTGGTGGCTTAGTTAGTGGCTAAAGAAAATAAGCCAAGTATCTGGGATCGAAGAAAATGTATTATTAAAACATAATAAAAAATTGTTTTACTATTTTTTTCTCAAAAAATAGGAAATATACTAGAATTGTCTAGTACTTATTTTTCTTAGAATTTCTTCTTGAAGATTTAGTTCCTGAAAAAGTATGGAATTTTTACATATTTGTTATATATTTTTTCCAATAAATGCTCCCCTTACTTTCTCCAAAAATTGGAAATACCCTAGAATATACCAGCATTTTCTAGTATTTTTTTCCTTTGAATTTTTTCTTCAGGGCTAGTACTCAACCCAACAAAAAGTCGTCCAAAACAAAAAACTTCATATGAAACACAATTTTTTGACGTTTTTTTCATATGAAGTTTTTTGTTTTGAACGACCTTTTGTTGGGTTGAGTACTAGCCTTAAAGATTTAAATTCTGGAAAAATGTGGATTTTCACATATTTGTTATATATTTTCTCCAATAAATTCTCCCCTTATAATTCTATAATTTCCGAGTAACTTTTCTAACCAACCTCTTGCGATTCTACGCCAAAAATGTCCCAACTGCTGGGCTCTGCATAAACATATTTATGAATTTTCTATTCTGCATTGCGTTTTTGATTGTCATAAGTACGAATATGAATGGGAAATGGGTTGGGGTAGGGGTAGGAGTAGGGGAATACGAAGACTTGAGACTCATTTGCATTAGGCCTGGGAACGGAATCGAGTTGGAGAATAGAGAGATGGGGAATGGATGGCCGGGCTGATTAACATAAAATTAAGCGTTTGAAAGGCATGCGGCAAATGGGGTTTCGGAATCCCGGGGAATATCGGAGGGGATAGGCATAGAAATAGGGATAGGGAATCCCAAACCGAATCGGAGTTGGAGTCGCAACTGAAATCGTAGTGCTGGGCGCCGGCTGATAAGCCGAGTCGCGGCGATAAGCGCATTTAATTAGCATTAATTAAAGCGAATTGCGAGACTCGGGTGGCAATACCAAACTAGCGGCAGCAAGTAAACACAAAAAAAGGGGGGCAGAACTGCCAGAGAGTTGTGAAAGTGAGGCAATGGCAATGGCAATGCCAATGGAAATGGAAATGGCAATTGTGCCTGGCAATCAATGGTTTTTGGAGCACGGCACGCGGCATGACAAATTGCAAATCGCTTTGGCTTGGCCTCCATCTGTCTCTCCGTCTTCATCTCCATCTCCATCTTCATCTTCATCGCCCTCAAGAAGCGGATGCTGAGATGCTGGGCTGCTGGGCTGCTGGGATGCCGGAGCTTATGGTCTCAAGTCTTCGACACACGGTAACGTCAGGTGTCATAGCAACAAGGCACAGTGGGACCAAAGTAGTGGAAAAGGTATAAGAACTTTAGGGACTTTGTTAAGAGTTTCATAAATATTTATTTTAAGTTATCTTGTTGGCTATTTAAAGGATATATTTTATATGAACTAAATTAAACTGTCAGGAGAATAAAAATTTAGTTAGCAATTTTTTAAAAGAACTCTTTTATTTCAAAACCATTTTCTATCAGCATTTTCTATAAAATACTTGCTAAAAATACCTATTTTTTAACTAAATCTTTTTAGTTTAGAATGTGAATATTATATTTTTCTATCAGCACTTTCTACAGAAATTAATAAAATATACTAAATATAAAATACTGGGGTAAAAATACCTTATAATATCGTTTTAGTTTAGAATGTGAATATTATATTCATAGAAGATTACTAAGCACCTGCAAGATCAAATGGGTTTGGGTTTTTGTCTGATTGCGAACCACTGTGCCTCTGTGGGAGAAAGAAAGACAGCGAGAAGAAAGCGGATTGCGTAATACCTGCGTCATGACATAAACTCGGAGGCCTCGGCGATGAATGAGTGCGGAGAAAGGGAAGAGGGGGGTGAGGGGGAAGACTGGACCCGCATAATTGTGCGGCTACACTTGAAGCCGAGTTAAGGGCTCTCTCTCCGTCTGAGAAACTGAAACCGAAACCGAAACGGAGGCCAAAATGTGGGCGAGGCCTAGGCGCAGCAGCTTAAAAATATAAAATAAAAAACAACAGCAGCATCAGTCGAGCTGAGCAACACCTCATGACATCGGAATGCAATTTCACTTCTTTAAATATTTTCCCAATTGTTTTTTGCTTTTTGTACGTGCCTCTGGCTCTGCGTCTCGGATTTGGGCTGAGGATCAGGTTGCATGTGCTAATTATCGCAATTAAAATTGTGGTTCGAAATAAATTAATTTTAATTCAGCCCTTAATAAATATTCCCCTTCAAGTTGGATTAAATTGTCAAGGAAATTGACGGCCCATAAGTTGGGTTAATGCAAAACCGGACAGCCCGACGATTGTTTCAACAATGCAATCAACTGAAATGCCCTTTCGCTATAAAAAAATAGTCTTACAATGATTTATGGCAATGTCATAAGGGGTTTGGAAACTTTTAATTTGGAACGGGGGTTTTTTGGTTGCATCTGCGGAATTGGTAACTATTTTTAAAAAGGTTTTGTGAACTATATAGATGATATGATATTATTATAATTGTGTGGTAATCTTATATTGAAAGAAACTGTTCATTTATTCGCTACTTAAGGAATTTTAAGAACTTTATTATTTGCCGTTAATTGCCGGTTAAGTTTCGGTTACATTTCGGTTTCATAATAAGGCGAAAGAAAGTTCCATCTAATTTATTTAAGCTTTAATTCTTATTAATGGGTATTGAGATAATACTAATTTCAAATCGAAAGGGAATTGGAAGTTCGTTCTTCACTTTGGGACCCTTATCACCATCCAGCTGGAGGGCTCTTTCCGATGAACCCATTTAGAGCTCGAAACGAAAGTAGCCATCAACGGGCGACTTAAGACCCAAGACTCAAGACTCGAGGAAGTAAAAGCGCAAATAATTGCGAGCGACCAAAAACAAAAACAAAAAATATATATGCACACTCGCGGGCACCAATAGATATAGAAAATATATATATTTATATACAAGTGTGTATGTAAGGGGATATTTTAAATGTGTAATGACAAAAGCAACGGCGGGCAACAGATGCGGCCGAAAAATATTGCCACTTAGTTGAATGTTGCTGGTTGCAGTTGCTGTTGTTGCTGTTGCTGTTGCATGTTGCCAGTTGCCAGTAGTTGTTGTTGCTGCTGCTGCAACTGGTCACATGCTGGCCATGCGGCACCCGCAAGATGCAACAGCAGGAAGTCCAAACAGCAACTGTGAAGTAACCTGGCCAAGAGGGAAGAGGGTCACCAGTCGCCAGTCACCAGCCACCAGCCAAATGCGAATTTTCGAATTTCTTCCATAGCCTACAATGCGGTATTTTCGCTATTTAAAATGGTAAAAATATATATCTGCATACTGCACTCAAAGATTCCTATTAAATATTTAAAATAAATGAAAAAATTATTGAAATTATTTCATTTTAAATCAATAGTTTAACAACTGTTATATTTAAAATTAATAATAACTAAAATGGATAAAAAACATAGAGCAACATATTTAAATTAAATATATATTCACTGCGTTTATTTACCAAAAAATAAAGTTAAATTCTTGATTAGAAAGGGGATTTTTTGATAGTAATTTCTGCCACACAAAATACATTTTTAACCAGAAAATAATTGAGATTAAATAGATAGAGTATCTCTGGTTTTGGCACCATAACAAAATGCTGTCTTCCTTTCTGGTTTTCAACTAAGGGAGCCAGGAGGGTGGATTCCCATTCGAATCTTTCCCCGATTCGAGAAAGCCAGCTTACCCGTTTTCAGGGTTTTGTTTTGTTTTCGCCTGGAGAGTCTTGAGACTTGAGATAACCATGACTGAAGATCATCGGCTGCGATGACGATGATGAGGTTGCTGGGATACAGAAGATGATGATGATGAAGAGGAAAGAGTGGCCCAAGAAATGCAAATGAAAGCGAAATCGAGTCACGCGAAGGCCGCGCATCTCCATCTGCAACTCTTCAACTTCAACTCCAGCTCCATTCCCCCTTGAAAGACCCCCGAAAAACCCCTCTGGACACCGAGATGAAAACTTGATCTCTCGGGCGGCTGCAACTTCTTCAACTGGTTGCGAGGCGGGGCACTTTTATGACTCAACTTTGTAGGAAAACCAAAGCCAAAAATGAAAATAAAGAAATGAAGAGACGAGAAGAGAGTTCCACTATCGGACATTGTGGCATGTGGCAAGTGTGTTGACATTGTTCTACTGGCACGCCGGTTGGTTGGCCCATTAAAGCAGCTCATGAATACCTCCGAGCTGCTGGGCAACCTAGAGAATCAGCCGCGACTTTCAGCGACTATTAAGTAATATGAAACGGAAATTATGTAAATACCACATGCATATTAAACGGAATAGAAATGGAGACCCCATATCGATGTTGAATTTGGGATAGGAATTCAAATAAATAAATAATTGCATTTAAATTAGTCAGAAATCTTATAAAATACACGTTTTTTTTTAATAAAAATTTAAGTTTTAAAGGTTAATTAAAAATTAATTGATTTATTTAATTTATTGATTTAATAACCCACAGCTTAAATATATTATAAAAATTTTCCTTGATTCCTAATTAATTATTAATTACCAGCATTCGAGTATCGTAGTTTCTAAATTACAAATAATATTATTTTTAATATTTTTTTTTATTTTTAAAAATTTTATTTGTAAATTTGTTTTATAAATGCATAATGTCTAGACTTAAAAATCATTTAATTGCGAGCTTTGTCTTGTAAACAGGAGAAATCTTTTCCGACAAAGAAAAGGGAAATATCTGGTTGAGATCCAACAACCCATTTGCAACTCATGGTGAATCTCCCTCCGGTTTCCTGGCTGCCACTTGGCGGTCATGAGGAAGCGTTTGCTCATTCGAACCCATTAACTTTGCCATGTTTACATTGTTGAGGGCCACTCGAAAACGCGCAGTGTTCAAGGCTCTGAACTTTGACAAGGATCTTCAACTCCGAACCCCGGCGAGAAATGACACTTGGCAGCGCGAGAAGATCGAGATGATGATGGACTTGAGTGCTGGGACTGCCCCATGTGGCAAGTGGCAAGGTTGCTCAGAGCTTCTTCGATGTGAAAATGCTGCAAAACTGGAAAATCTCTCGACTTCGGCGGCTGTCCCTTTTGGCTCGGCACCTCGGCTCATTTGGGCTTTGAAATTTCTTCACTTTCGGTTTCGATTCGGATTCCGAATTCCGATTCGGTTTCGGTTTCTTCAGCTGCGGCTGCGCGGCGGCAGCGACGTCGACGCTTGGCCCGGCTATTACCTATATGAGCTGCCGTTATCATCTGAGCGGCAGCATTTTCAACTCGCGACTGACAAGCAGCGGTCGACCGTCGCCGATCCGTTGTCGAGAGATCAGAGATCTCTTAGAAAAAAACCGAAAACCCGATTCGAACCGTTTCGTTCCGTTTCGAACCGAACCGAACCGATAGCGCGTTATCCGTTCCGTGAGTGCCGCGTTTTATTTATTTCTTTTTTTTTCAAAGTTCTTTACGAATCCCCCGGATCCTTTTGTGTGTAATCGCATCGAATCGAAATCAACTGCATTTTTTTTCGAGTGCTTTGTGCCGAGGATAAACATAAACCGCAACGCAGCAGCTGGCATGGTAAAGAATCGTTTTCACTAATTGGACTCGAGTGCCAAGGATTACGGAGAAAAATACTCAAATATAAGCAAAAATTGGGAGAAACTTTCCGCCCAGCGAAAGTAAAAGTTACCCATCCCCTTTGGGGAAGAAAAAGTACCTTAAATCACTGCAAATAATTGGAATAGTTTAATAGGTGGTTTGAGGAATTAATAATTATAATTATATTTATAGAAATAATAGGGGAGTGAAAACTTGGATAAAAACCTATAATTGAGATGTGCCTTTAAAAAAAAAAACCAAAGCACTGAAAAGAATTTGTATAGGAGCTAATAATCATATTTATAGAAAAATTAGGGTAGTGAAAACTTCGGTAATAACCTTTAAAATGGTGTCCTTTAAAATCAGGAATGTTTTTGCCCCTGCTAATTGTATCCTTTTTGGGTGGTCACGCCTGCGCCTATCCCTTTGACCTTGCCACACGACCTCTGCTAATTGATGAGGGTTGAGCCCGGAGGACTCCCAATCCAAATCCAAAGCCAAACGAAAATTGATGCAGGACCCAGATTATTCATTATGCTAGCTCCTGTCTCCAGACATAATTTATTCATTATCGAAATTGATTCATAAATAATTTCGCATTCACATTTGCCCGCTTTTGCGTGGCGACGGCGGCGGGGTAAATTTAATTAACGCAGATTACGATTCTCGACTTTTCGGGCAGGCAGCTGTGGCCAGAAACTTGGGGCCCAAACCCTTTCGGGAATCCTTTCGCTTCCTGGCTGAACTTTTGCCTGCTTTTGTGCCTGTTGTTTCACATCTTCGCAGTTCGAACCGAATTTACGTCTTCTCAGCGAGAGTGAAAGTTTTGCCGGCCGCCCGTCTGTTTGTTTATTTGTTTTTCTGTTTCTTATTTGTTTTTTTTTCTTATTTTTGCCGTTGCCTGAGTTTCATTTGTTTGCCGTCGTCTGCCGTTCGTTGTATTGTCAATTGTTTAGCATCAATAACAAATATTTGTGGCCTATGCTAATGAACAGAAATCGAACGGCGAACGGCCGAAGAAAGCGGTGACTGAAGTCACCGGTGACAGGTGATAAATTTGGGCTGCTAAATTGGGAATATTTGGTCAAGATTTGGAATCATTTTGGATCTGTATTCCTTTGAAAATAAAAATATTATATCAGAGATATATATAACACATCTTATATAAAGAGAACGGTGACTGATGCGGTGGCCAGTCACCAGTGACGAGTTTAAGATGCTACAATAGGTGTATTTGGCCAAAATTTGAGCTCATTTTGGATTTAAAAATAAATATATTATTAAAGAGATATATTATTTTGTGCTCAACTGTACAAAGGCGACTTAGTGCCTTAGTGACTCGTATATAAAGTGGTGTATAAGTCGGCTAAAAAACAGAGCCACAATGGAGCTGGAGTGGAGTTGCAAGTGCTGGTCGCCACATGCGGGTCACTTCACACGGTTCAGAGCAGACAATGGGCACCCCTATTCCCCTTCACCCCCTCTACCCCTTAAACACCCCCGCCCATGCCCCTTTTAATTGTTTGCCATTTCTTTTCATAATGTATTTTCATTATGCGGCGCATAATTTCACTGCCAACACTTGTGCCTGTGCTTGTGACACCTACTCATCCCCACGAACCAAGCGAACCAAACGAACCTCACAGATACATGGCAATGTGGAGATGAAGATACACCCGGAGCCAAGTGAAAGTTACCTTTTCGGCTTTTCGGCTGTTTTCTGTGCCCCTTCTTCTCCGCTTCTTCGACCGCTTATGACATTTTAACGCCGCCGCTGGCCAAAAACAACCAAATAGCCGAATAACATCATACTTTGGATGCCCATTGTGATACCCACAATACTCACAATACTCATACTCGTATTCAATGCGCATCGCTGACCATTGAGGTGCACTTTTCCATTTTTCCATTACCAAAGATCGCTGATTGGCCCGCATTATGCAATCCACAGTTAATGCCATAATAACTTGGCTATTACGTTTGATTTCGAGATGAGTTGGGTTCTTTTGCTGTTTCGGGTTTATCATTTCGGGGGTTATGTAAGTTATTTGCATAGGAGTTCGGAATTTGGGATGAAATTACTTAATTATAATTCAGAAAATAACTTTACTACCCAAAGACAATATCAACTTGTTGGAAAAGAACATATTCCATACGAAAATACATGAAAATAAATTGAAATATTAAAATTTATATAAATAAATGAAAAATTCAATTATTAAAAAAAAAAACAGATAAATAAATTTAATAAAAAAAAAAGACAAATAAAATATAAAATAAATGTATAAAAAACATATAAATAAATAACGAATATACATATACATCCGCTAAAACATGACTTCCGAAAAACCCATGCCTAATGATTCATTGAGTGCCTACACTTACTCATCTCCGATACGATACCTTCACCTCTTGCATAACTCCTCCAATCACTTTCTTATATAAGGGCATTCCAGCCTCGTCACCTTTTTGCCATTTTTATTGGCCTCACCGGCTAAATCGCGTGTTGTGCGTGGAATTTTGAAAGAAAGAAGCGCCGTTTTGATTTGGTTTTCGTTTCGAGTGGCTTATTTGCTGTCTGTTTGTGTTGTTAAACATAAAACCAATTAAACCATTATTTTCGGTGCTTTTGTTTTGGCTTTTTGAGTTTTTTATTCAGCTGACACGAAGTCGCCACTCGCCAGCTGAATTATTGATGATCATGATGAGCGGCGACTGTCGTGATAAGGATTGTGATGGTGGCGAGTGAAGTCTGCTCGGGTTATGTTTTAATTAGAGCGTAATACGCCAACGTTTTCTGGGCTTTCTGGCCAATACGCAATGCCAATTACACCGCACAACAAACTTGGCCTTAATGGATCCATTGGGCTAATTCCTAGTTGGCCAAAATATTTAATGGCACATAAAAAGGTTTAGCAATGTCTTTACTGTTTTTTAATTGAACTTAAGACATTTTATAGGTCACGCAAAAATTATAAAGATTAAACAATTATAGATAGGATTTTGAAATGTCATATTTTAATTTCGCAGACTGCTGTAATATTATATTATGTAATAAAAATTAACAAACTTATTGTAAAACCTTTAAAATCGACCTCAAAGTTGCAATAACAATTTAAAATTAAACAATTATAGGTACTTAGGATTTTGAAATAGCGTCTTCAAAATGAAGTTAAATAATTTCGTAGGCTACTATAATATTTTTTTTAATAATAAAAATTATAAAATCTAATTGTAAAACCTTAAAATTGCAATTACAATTTAAAGTGTCAACCTCATTGACTTCCAAGATTTTATTAAATTACACATTTAATTTCTAGCTTTACCTTGTTGTACAGTGCAAATGGTGGTTTGCGAATTAGCGCAGATTATGGTTACCCTAGACTTAGGGTTAGGGTGGGGCTAGGGTGACCCACTCACACACTCATGGAAAACGACACCTGGCTAAGATGGCAAGTGAACCTTTGACCTGTGACCTCTGACAAGCCTTGACAAGTTGCCGTCGGCCAAAAAGGTCACCGAGACAGGTGACAAATGAGACGCGGCCCAAGGGGGTAGGGCAACCCCCCTTAAGGGGTAAAGGGGCAGAGGGGTTGAGGCCGGAGATGGATGGAAACTAGAGACACTTTGTGCGGATGCCACTCAATGAACATTACGATGTCGGTTAGCCGACTAACCCTTCATATTACAACTCTTTCTGCTGCAATCATTTGTTATATTTTTCAGAAAGAGGGATTAGGTAACTTTAACTAGCTGAAGTTGAAATACTCTTGACTATAGCATTTTAAGTATCATTAATATTTCTATGAAAATATAAACTACTACTAGATGAAGTTATGCAAGCATTCCATAATATGCTCATAACTTTTTAAAAATTTTCCTCTACACTTCGATAGGTATTAGTAAACACAACCAAATGGCATATACAATTTTACAAAATCTGTAAATATGAGAGCGACAGAGATTTTTAAGGGCCCTTAGAAAGCCCTATAAACACCTTGCAATTTAATTATTTAAATAAGCAGAAGAGTATAATTTTGGTGTCACATTTTATACTTTTTTTTGCTCTTAAACGATAAACAATATTTTGTACCCTTCGCCAACTTGATTTTCTGAGTTATGTGTTCTGTTTTGGGTTCCCTGAAGGAGATTAACTTCCGGTCCAATCGCTCGGGGCCAGCTCTTTTCCCATTTTGCCAGTAGCTAGTTGATAGATATCTTGACAAATGGCTGACCCACATTCATTCCCCATTCCAGATGCTGCTCCGCCTGACTTTGCTGGCCGCCTGCTGCCTGTGTGCCGCCCAAGCGGTGCTCCACGGCAAGGATGTGAAGCGTCGCGAGGCGGGCTTCGACACCTACGGTCCGCCTCCTCGTCCTGCTCCCCAGTACGGTCCACCGCCCCAGCAGCATGTGCCTCATCGGGAGTATGGAGTGCCGCAGCAGATTCCCTTCCGCGAGTACGGACCTCCGGCTTTGAAGTACGGCCCCCCCAAGCTTAACTTCCTGGGAGGAGGAGGAGGTGGAGGTGGAGGAGGTGGTTCCTCCCTGCACGAGCAGATCAAGACGCACTTCGGAGTGCCCAAGCCCTTCTACGGACCACCCCACATCCAGCACAAGCCGGCGCCACAGTATGGTCCACCACCGAAGCCCGCACCCCAGTATGGTCCACCACCTCAGCAGTATGGTCCACCACCGCCAAAGCCCGCACCTCAGTATGGTCCACCACCCCAGCAGTACGGTCCACCACCAGTGAAGATCCAGCACCGCCCGGCTCCGCAGTACGGTCCACCACCTCAGCAGTACGGACCTCCACCGCCGCCACCACAACTGCTGCCCTCTCCCCATAACGCGCCACTCTTCAAGCCTGCCCACCAGCCGGCCTCCTCCTATGGACCACCCGCCTCCGGGCCACTCAACCTGCCGCCCAAGCAGATCTTCGATGCCCCGCCACCCAACTACGGACCTCCACCACTGCCGGTGGCTCTGCCAGGCAACGGCGGACCTCAGAGCACAACGATTATCCTGACGGGAGGTCACCCGAGTGGTCCCAGTGGACCTGGACCCAGTGGTCCGGGACCCGTGAAGCAGGTGCAGATCCAGATCGACTCCTCCGGGCACACGCACAGTGTGAGCGGCTCCCAGGCGCCCTTCCACACGGCCTGCGACGGCTGGAAGCCCATCCCGGCGCCCATCGGTGCCTATGTGGAGCAGAACCACATCGAGACCCAGGGCGGCTACAGCCAGGTGGGTCATGGCGGCGGCTCCTTTGGCACCCAGTACAGCGGAGTGGGAGGAAGTGCTAGTGGAAGTGGCTCCTTGATCGATGGGCTCTCCGATGAGCAGCTGGTGGCAGTGGCTCTGCAGGGAGGAGGCGATGGAGCTCATGTGATCACCGGACCCGGAGGAAGCAACTCCATCGAGGCGGAAGCTCTTCAGGTGAGTTGGGGTTAGCTAAACCCTGGTTAACCTTTGATTAAGCTTCGTTTAATCTCTTTAACTTTCTTCTACCTTCCTTTAACCTTCGTTTAACCTTGTGTAATTTTAAAGGCCGCCATTGGTTCGTTGGATGATTCGTACTCGAAGCCGCCGTCGGATTCCTTTGCTCCCGGTTCGGTTCACGCGCAGAAGTACCAGACCATCGGTGGACATTCGGGAGCTTCAAGTGGAGGAAACTATGGACCACCACCACCACCTCCTAGTGGTAACTACGGACCTCCACCACCACCTCCCAGTGGAAACTACGGACCACCACCACCTCCTAGTGGAAACTACGGACCTCCACCACCACCTCCCAATGGCAACTATGGACCTCCACCCCCGCCTCCCAGTGGAAACTATGGACCTCCGCCAAGTGGAAACTTTGGACCACCACCTCCGCAGTTTGCCGCCCTCACCAGCAGCCACTCGAACTCCCACTCGTCCCACTCGCAGTCCCAGTCCAATGTGAACGTCCAGTATGGTCCTCCCTCCGGGAATCCCCAGCCCTTCCCGCAGCACGGAGCCGGTCAGCCCAACAAGCCGGTGGCCTATCGTCCACCTGTCCCAGCCGGCCTTTTAGAGTCCATTGGCGCCACCGTTCAGCATCTGGATCAGTTTGGAGTGAAGCCTCAGCAGCAGCCTGCCACCTACATTCCACCAGCAGCCAATGAGATTCCGTTGACGGGTTCGGCCATCCCCTCGCTTCCTGTGCCACAGGCTCTGTATCAGCCGCCGCCTCCGCCTCAGTCTGCTCCCCAGGTGATCCTGCAGCAGCAGCTGCCTGCTCCTCAGCCAGGACCCAACTTCATTCACCAGCACCAGCAGAAGCAGCAGTATCTACCTTCTCCGGTGGCCAATGTGCGACCCTTGGGACCTCCTCCTCCGCAACCACCCACGCAGCAGTATTTGCCCGCCCTGGGGCCACCTCAGTCATCCTACTTCCAGCAGCAGCAGTCGCAGCACTCGGAGAACAGCTACAGTGCCTCGCAGTTCCACTCGCAGGGTTTGCCTTTGTCTCAGCAGGCTCCCCGCTTCAATCTGCAACAGCAACAGCAACAGCAGGTGCAACAACAGGTGCAGCAACCCCAGCCCATCATAGTTCACGATTGCGGACATGGACCCAATCTCCTGAGCAGCAATGGCTACCAGGTGCAACAGCAGCAGCAGCAGCAGTTCCAGAACTTTGGCAGCATCTCGGCCGCCTCCTCGGGAGCCTACAATGCCATCTCGCAGAGCATCCCAGTGGCCGAGCAGCACACCCAGCAACTGGTCACCGGACCCTCGGACAGCTACGGACCACCCCCCTCCGGCAATGACCTGGACTACGATCACACGGGCTATGCCTCGCAGAAGAACGCGGTGGCTGCCTTGCCCGATGGCACTGATCCCCAGCAGCTGCCCGGTTTGGATGGCCTCGATGTGCTGTCCGCCCAGAAGTCGCAGAGCATTCAGTTGAATGGCCAGCAGCCGCAGCAGAACTTCCAGGTGCAGTTCGGCGGATCGCTGAACAACTCACCGGGTGTCGCCTCTGGCGATGCCAATCACGAGGAGATCCTCTCGCAGGGTCTGCTGCAGTCCATCTTGACGGCCATCGAGCAGCCCAATGGACAGCAGAATCTGCCCCAGAACCACAAGGCCCAGAGTCGCTCCGATGAGCACGATAAGGATCACGATCTCGATCAGGATCAGGATCTGGCCAATGAAGAGGACAGCGAGCAGACCTCCAGCTCCTCCAATCGCGTCGAGGTGAGGGTGTTGCCCGAGCATACTGAAAACGAGGAGGAGACCCCCGCCGAGGTCAAGGAGATCGAACCGATCGTGGTCAAAGAGGAGGAGGCCAGGCATTAGTCATCAGTCACTAGTTACTAGTTAATAACTTCGATGTGACTAGTTACTATTTCCTTGTTACTAGTTACTTGCTACTAGTTGCTAGTTACTAGTTACTCGTTGCTAGTTACTCGTTACTAGTTACTAGCTACTAGTCACATCAAAGTTAGCATCATCAGCGCCGCTTGAACCTATTTATTGCTGCCTCATCATCATCTAAGAGCTGGGAGTCGTCTGTCCCCCAGTTGCCATAAAGTGAAAGTGAAAGGGGACAGGAGGGGATTCGATTCGAAAAAATACACAAAGAGAACAAAGAAGCTAAAAACATGCGGAGTCGATCGCCGCGTGCAAAAAGTGCCTTTTCATGCTCGCAGCTCGTGTATAAAAATTATTTAAAATAAAATAAATAATTAATTTATTATAGCATTGTATTGTATTTTATGCCTTAAACAAACAAATAAATATGTATGTAAACAGAAAAACACTCGAAGAGAAAAGCTGCAAGTCATCTCAAGTCGCTGAAGTTGGCGAGCTAAAAGTCATTGGCATGCAAAAAGGCGTAAAAACTGCATGATGGCCCAAGGCAAATGAACTGAGTGTTCAGCTTTTAGCCGACAAACAAACTTAATATCGCAGTGATATGCAAATTTTGTATTTATCTCATTAAACCAGCTTTATATGTAGCTATATATTTCTTTTTACACTTTATTGTTAAATGTTAAACCCTTTTCTAATTATTTTCAATTATTTTATTGCCTTTTTCTTTTTTTTCTTATCACCGAAGAGGTTAATTAAGTTCGGAGTTCAAGTTTACTCACGCTCAATTCCGATTCCTTTGCCAATTTCAATTTTATTTCAATTCCACGACATCCGCATCCGTATCCGCCTCCACATCCGCATCCGCACAGCAATGGGCCGCCCAAGGAGCAACAAGAAACAATAAAAGACATAAAATTAATTAAATTAGCCATAAACAAAGCGAAAGGTGATTAATTAACTAGAAATTTATACCGTTATATAACCGAAGGAAAAGGCATGAAAGACGTGCCACGGTTTCCAGGGGATGAGGTCCATTCCGCCGAAAAGGGTGCTTCAATGGTCGGTTGGATGGGTAGGAGGGTTGGATGGGTGGGTAGGTGGGTAGGTGCTGAAGCTCGCCGCTTTATTTACCCATTCATTAATATTTGGCCAGTGCCTGGACTCGCCTTGCTACAGATTTGCTGTTCACCTGCACTGAGCGAAAAACGAAACACTTCAAGAGCTGACTAAACGCTTTATATTTACAAAATGTCACCGAAAAAAGATTTAAATTAACAATTAATAACATAATTTATACATTTATACTTTATATGCATTTATAATTTATATATATATTTTATATAATTATTTATCGTTAGTTTAGGTTGTTAGCTGTTCAAAGCAGTCGATCCAAATTACGAACCAAAAACCGAAAAAAAGTTAATTGTTGTCTAAAATTCAAACCCATTTTTTTCACCCTAAAATATCAGTTTTTTTGCCGAAACAAAGGAAATAATAGCCTAAATATGGAATGTCATACCTTGTTGAACTCGTAGTTAAATCCTGAATCGATTTGCGTTCAAATCTGGACATTTTAATTTTTTGTCATTTTTTGCAAAAAATCATGATGTAACCCCTTATCAAAAATGCGAAAATTGGTGAAAAATAAATTCTCCCAAAAGTGATTGGGATCGTTAGTTTAGGTTATTAGCTGTTCAAATCAGTCGGTCGCTTAGCTCTCGGCCTTGATTTGTCCAAATTACGGCTGAAAACCCGATAAAAAGAGTTTATTTTTGTCTAAAATTCAAATGCATTTTTTCCACCCTAAATTATCAGTTTTTTTGCCGAAACAATGGAAATAATAGCCCAAATATGGAATGTCATACCTTGTTGAACTCGTAGCTAAATCCTGAATTGATTTGCGTTCAAATCTGGACATTTTAATTTTTTGTCATTTCTTGCAAAAAATCATGATGTAACCCCTTATCAAAAATGCGAAAATTGGTGAAAAATTAAATCCTCCAAATTGTGATGGGGATCGTTAGTTTAGGTTGTTTGCTGTTCAAAACAGTCGGTCGCTTAGCTCTCGGCCCTGATTTGCCCAAATTACGGCTGAAAACCCGAAAAAAAGAGTTTATTATACCCGTTACTCGTAGAGTAAAAGGGTATATTGTATTCGTGCAAAAGTATGTAACAGCTAGAAGGAAGCGTTTCCGACCCCATAAAGTATATATATTCTTGATCAGGATCACTAGCCGAGTCGATCTAGCCATGTCCGTCTGTCCGTCTGTCTGTCCGTCTGTCTGTCTGTCCGTCTGTCCGTCTGTCCGTCTGTCCGTCTGTCCGTCTGTCTGTCTGTATGAACGCTGAGATCTCGGAAACTATAAAAGCTAGAAGATTGGCATTTTGCCTGCAGATTCTAGGAGTTCCTACGCAGCGCAAGTTTGTTTCAAAAAGGTGCCACGCCCCCTCTAACACCCACAATCGCTTATATACGATTTTAAAAATTTCAATATTTCGGAAAAGTAAAAATGCAGTTTTATTGTGTTTATCAATACCTATCGAAATGTAGAAGAAATTTTTCAAATCGGACCATTCGTTAAAAAGTTATGCGTGTTCAAAGTTTCTATCTCCATCTCCCTCGCACACCCTTTACCTGAGTAACGGGTATCTGATTGTCGGGGCACCCGACTATAGCGCTCTTTCTTGTTTTTGTCTAAAATTCAAATGCATTTTTTCCACCCTAAATTATCAGTTTTTTTGCCGAAACAATGGAAATAATAGCCCAAATATGGAATGTCATACCTTGTTGAACTCGTAGCTAAATCCTGAATTGATTTGCGTTCAAATCTGGACATTTTAATTTTTTGTCATTTCTTGCAAAAAATCATGATGTAACCCCTTATCAAAAATGCGAAAATTGGTGAAAAATTAAATCCTCCAAATTGTGATGGGGATCGTTAGTTTAGGTTGTTTGCTGTTCAAAACAGTCGGTCGCTTAGCTCTCGGCCCTGATTTGCCCAAATTACGGCTGAAAACCCGAAAAAAAGAGTTTATTATACCCGTTACTCGTAGAGTAAAAGGGTATATTGTATTCGTGCAAAAGTATGTAACAGCTAGAAGGAAGCGTTTCCGACCCCATAAAGTATATATATTCTTGATCAGGATCACTAGCCGAGTCGATCTAGCCATGTCCGTCTGTCCGTCTGTCTGTCCGTCTGTCTGTCTGTCCGTCTGTCCGTCTGTCCGTCTGTCCGTCTGTCCGTCTGTCTGTCTGTATGAACGCTGAGATCTCGGAAACTATAAAAGCTAGAAGATTGGCATTTTGCCTGCAGATTCTAGGAGTTCCTACGCAGCGCAAGTTTGTTTCAAAAAGGTGCCACGCCCCCTCTAACACCCACAATCGCTTATATACGATTTTAAAAATTTCAATATTTCGGAAAAGTAAAAATGCAGTTTTATTGTGTTTATCAATACCTATCGAAATGTAGAAGAAATTTTTCAAATCGGACCATTCGTTAAAAAGTTATGCGTGTTCAAAGTTTCTATCTCCATCTCCCTCGCACACCCTTTACCTGAGTAACGGGTATCTGATTGTCGGGGCACCCGACTATAGCGCTCTTTCTTGTTTTTGTCTAAAATTCAAATGCATTTTTTCCACCCTAAATTATCAGTTTTTTTGCCGAAACAATGGAAATAATAGCCCAAATATGAAATGTCATACCTTGTTGAACTCGTAGCTAAATCCTGAATTGATTTGCGTTCAAATCTGGACATTTTAATTTTTTGTCATTTCTTGCAAAAAATCATGATGTAACCCCTTATCAAAAATGCGAAAATTGGTGAAAAATTAAATCCTCCAAATTGTGATGGGGATCGTTAGTTTAGGTTGTTTGCTGTTCAAAACAGTCGGTCGCTTAGCTCTCGGCCCTGATTTGCCCAAATTACGGCTGAAAACCCGAAAAAAAGAGTTTATTTTTGTCTAAAATTCAAATGCATTTTTTCCACCCTAAATTATCAGTTTTTTTGCCGAAACAATGGAAATAATAGCCCAAATATGAAATGTCATACCTTGTTGAACTCGTAGCTAAATCCTGAATTGATTTGCGTTCAAATCTGGACATTTTAATTTTTTGTCATTTCTTGCAAAAAATCATGATGTAACCCCTTATCAAAAATGCGAAAATTGGTGAAAAATTAAATCCTCCAAATTGTGATGGGGATCGTTAGTTTAGGTTGTTTGCTGTTCAAAACAGTCGGTCGCTTAGCTCTCGGCCCTGATTTGCCCAAATTACGGCTGAAAACCCGAAAAAAAGAGTTTATTTTTGTCTAAAATTCAAATGCATTTTTTCCACCCTAAATTATCAGTTTTTTTGCCGAAACAATGGAAATAATAGCCCAAATATGGAATGTCATACCTTGTTGAACTCGTAGCTAAATCCTGAATTGATTTGCGTTCAAATCTGGACATTTTAATTTTTTGTCATTTCTTGCAAAAAATCATGATGTAACCCCTTATCAAAAATGCGAAAATTGGTGAAAAATTAAATCCTCCAAATTGTGATGGGGATCGTTAGTTTAGGTTGTTTGCTGTTCAAAACAGTCGGTCGCTTAGCTCTCGGCACTGATTTGCCCAAATTACGGCTGAAAACGCGAAAAAAAGAGTTTATTTTTGTCTAAAATTCAAATCCATTTTTTTTTGTAAAATTCAAACCCATTTTTTCCACCCTAAAATACAAGTTTTTTTGCCGAAACAAAGCGACCGACTGTTTTGAACAGCTAACAACCTAAACTAACGATCCCCATCAGTTTTGGGAGAATTTAATTTTTCACCAATTTTCGCATTTTTGATAAGGGGTTACATCATGATTTTTTGCAAAAAATTACAAAAATCTAAAATGTCGAGATTTGAACGCAAATCGATTCAGAATTTAGCTACAAGTTCAACAAGGTATGACATTCCATATTTGAGCTATTATTTCCTTTGTTTCGGCAAAAAAACTGATATTTAAGATGGAAAATATGGATTCGAATATTAGACACAAATAAACGACCGACCGACAAATGTGATGCCAAAAATGCAGATCGTAACACTTCGCAAAAAAAATAAAATACAAATATATTGTTCATTTTTCTCAGTGCATGCTCAGACTTCTGCTTCATTTTTGCCCCATTTGCGTTTCACGTAGCCGCTACCTTTGTTTGCCGAGGCGTCGAAGGGAGCGGCGGAAGGCTCGTCGGACGGACAAATGGACGGACAGAACGGACAGACCGAGGCCAATGGGTAGTTCATGGACAGTGAAGGCGGGAAAGGGAAAAAAGGGGCAGGGCAGGGGGAGGGACCGCTGGCAGCGCTTTTATTCAGTTTGCGCACTTTTAATTAATGTTATTAAAAAGTCAAAATGAGCAGCACCTACAACGGCTGTGAGGCGGTGGGGTGGGGAATGGATGGTCCTGTATTTTTCGGAGAATAGCAAGGGCAATTGCATGCAATTCTTGCGAATAAAGTATTCCAGATGGAGGGAAAGATTTGGATTTACAAAAATTTTAATTATCCAGCAGTCGAAAATGTTGTGAGGTCCTATTTCTTTTAAAGATATTCCATATTACCTGTAGAGTAAAATAAATCCGTACTGTTTTATATTTTAAAGCTCTAAAAGTTCGACCCCAGGGTTGCCCAATTTCTTCAATGTACCACAAATTAATTCGCATGTCCATCGCCCGAATAATTCTTATTAAACCATCGGCAAGGCTCCTACGAAATACTTTGAATGGAAATTCACAGGGACCCAAGTGGACAAGTTGTTGCACGTATTTTTGCTGTGGCTTCGCTCGATTCTCACTTATTTCCATTAACTTTCGCAATTTGACTTTCGCCATTCGCCATCGCCATCGCCATTCGTTGAAGCCACTGCCTGATCGGCTGCCAATTGTGTAAATTTGTCATTTCAGTCAGCGAAAAACGCGAAAAATGTAATTTGCAGCAACAATTGGGGGAAAGTGGTATTTTGATTAATCGTCGATTTGCATGCGAATGCGGAAATCCAACAAAAATCCAACAGCCAAGAAAATCAATCCGTATAAAAACGAATACGTTTAACGTGAAAGCAATTTTTGAATGCTCTGTAAATTTTTAACAACTTTTTTTATAGTTTTCGAAAAGTGTAAAATAATATACCCAGTGTTTCTTTAAATTTTATGATTATTAAAAAAAAGTAAAACATTTATTAAAAATACTTGTATATATTTGTTATTGAACAAATAATTGACTTGCTACGAAGGGCAAATGGGATTCTGTTTTATAGCTACCCGCAGCATCAGAGTATAAGGACAACTTCCTGCAACATAAAACTATGGAGAGTTGGGGAAACCAGACCGAGCGAGTGGTAAAATAAAAATAAAAGCACAAATAAAAACAAGAATAAAAAGAACAACAGCAGGCATAAAAGGAAAGAGTGCTGAAAATGGTGTTGATTTTTCAGCATTTTATTGTACCGTTTTTTGCCCTCTCTCTTTCGGCGGATTCTTATTTGCCATGCGGTGTTTTTGAAGGGGCGGCCGGCCTGTTTACACGGCGTATACGTAATACGCATTACGTATACGCAGCTCGAATATGAACGGTAGTTGGAAAATGCGGGTTTCTGGCAGCGGGCAACGGATTGCGATGTTTTGTTGGTCCTGCACTTAGGTATTTGCCCAGTGCCAATGCATTGGCCTTTTTTACGGCTATCTGCAAGCCTCGGATCGGTTTCTTGGCCACTTTTTTTCGGCGGGCCCAAGCAATCGGGCAAATGGTCCGCCTACTTTGGCGAATGCTGGTGTTTGTTTGCTCTGGTCACGCAGAAACGGGGCGACCCTAATTACAGTTAATTGGTACCCGCTGTGGGGGGGGGGAAGGGGGGTTCGCCTTTCCAATGGACGGCGGGCAAGGCTTTCCCGGCTGATGGGCCAAAGCTTATACGCACTGCGCGACAGGGCAAAAATACACAATTTTCCACTTTGTACTAATCAAGAACTCATTATCCTTCATTATGCTTTTCAAGTCGCCGTGTTGGCGTCGTCCTTCCGCCCCCAACCCCCTTCCTCCTCCCCTTCGTCCACATCCTAATGTCGTCGGCGCAGCTGCAGTTGCAATGCGGAGACGTGAACCTTGTACCCACTCAGAAAAAATTAATCAGCACAATCGGATCAGTTATTTAATTCGCTAGGTATTTAGAAAATACAATGAGTTGCGGTTAAAAAGTGGTGGTTGTCTGTAAGTCAAGGCATTTTATATATTTTTAAAATAAATTTTTAATGTAATATTTTACAGAAAGTAAAAAAGAATCAGGTATAGGGATGTTAGCTATTAGCAAAAAGAGCAACTACGAAAAATCATTTTTTTCGGAAATTAAACCAGTATTTTAGCTGTAACAAAGAATTGGTTGGTCCAAATATAGATTTGAACACGTAGTTGAATTCTGAATCGATTTGCGTTAAAAACTGGACATTTTAGTTTTTGGTCATTTTTTGCAAAAAATCATGATGTAACCCCTTATCAAAAATGCGAAAATTGGTCCACAAAATAATTTTTCTAAATCAGCCGAGAAGTGGCAGAAATTTATTTATTAAGTCGATTGCTGTTTAAAACAGTTAATCTTTTTCATTTGGACAATTTTTGACCAAGTTACAGTTAAAAAACTCAACAAAAAAATATTTTTACTTAATTTGCAACCCCCACGTAGAATTCTATATTGAACATACCACGACTTTTTCGAACAGTGCACTTTCGCTCCAGGGGAACCATCATTCATGTGGTCGCTCACTCTGGTTTGGCTTGGTTTGTTCTGCTTTGCTTGGCGAATGGCGAATGGGAGCCCGCAACTGCTGAGCTTAAATTATGCACAATTTTATAAATGCCACGGCGAATGTCGACACAAATACATGGTGGCGATGGTGGGGGTCAAAGGACGAAGGAGCCGAGAGGGACACACATGAGCACTTAGCCAGGACGTGACTGCGGTCAGCATAAATAACAGGTCAAGGCGCTGGCTGCACTGAAGAACAAGGAGCTTGGGGCCACACCAACAGAGTCCAGCAGAGTCCAGCGGAGTCCGGCTCATTTGGACCCTTTGACCGATTACTGCACTTCTCCTGCCTGCCATCCTGCTGCAACACTCCCAGGAATGGAATATATTACTGAATAATGTAGGGTTATTGTTGAAAGAAATCAAATTTTCTTTAAAACATTAAAGCTTTGCACATTATTATAATATTATTATTATCTATGTCGTGTAAACCATTTTTTGCAAACGTTGACAGTAGTTGGAAAATGCGGCTCTTAGGCTACATAACTTACATGGTGTAAGAGTCCTTAGGCTGACCCACTGAGGCACGGTGTCAATGTGCCTTTAATGAACGCATTTATGCCAAATGGCTCGCTCGAAGGCAAAGAAATCCCCCCCCCCCCCCACAGGACACCAGGAGGCTTCGAAGAAGCGAAATGAAAAGCGCTAATAAAGTGCACTTGTCGCCGCGGCAAAGGCGAACGAACAGCAACAACTAATGGCCATTGGCCAGAAGCCCCCTTTCCCTTTTTTCCCTTCGCTGCCTAAGGAAAGGGGGCGTGGCCCGCCCTGTTTACTGCTCGCCAAAAACAAAAAACAGGGACACACAAGGAGCGGCAAGAAAAGCGCTTCTAATTTCAGTCTGTGGCGCATAAATCTTGGCTCCTGGCAAACGAAAGCTCTCCACTGTCCACCCACTGCCGTCGGTTAAAATTATTGTTATTGCTGCGAGTGTTTGTTAAAATTTTTGCAATTAAGTTTCAATCCCGGCAGCCAAGGCGTCCATTACAAACCGTTTAGCTGGCCATTCGATGGAGCAGGATGCCATACCTTCTGGGTCCCGAGATGGGGTGGTTGAGGAGCTCGCCTCATGCATTTATTCATTTCATTTTGTTTAAGTGACCTTTTGGCCCGGCCAGCGCGTGACCTTTGACCGGGGGGAGGGCAGGTGAGTGGGCAGGCTGAGTGGGTGTTGGCTGTTTAATGACTGCACGTAGCCGCATGTGTGAAATGTATGTGCTTGTGCTTGTGTGCCTGGCACACTTCATTAAATGCGCATATAATTTGTGACTCGCTCTGAACTTCGAACCCGCTTTTAATTGCCCTCAGGTCACCGAGGGCACAGTGGTTTCGAGATCCTCGAAAGGGGATTTAAAACCGATTCAATATGCTCAAAATTATGTAGTTTAATAAATTATATTACAAATAATAACATTCTCCAAAAGGAATGTACAACATTATCTGATAAACCTATACTTCTCAGATCCGTTTTAGATCACTTGAGATTTTTCTCTCCTCTTCCTTTTGCATCGCTTAAGCAACCTCATTTCCTTTAACCTCATCTGCTTTCAGTCTAACCCTTCTTTGAGTCTACTTCTCTTTTCAGCACTGCTTATATCTAAATCACATTTCATTTACTTTGTCCCAGGAAATCTTCCCTGTCACTTTTGCCCCCTGAAAACCGCCCTTTGGCCCACTGTGCATGAGGCCAGCTTTCCTTGCTCCCCCCTTCTCCTACCCACCCATTATTTTGATCCCGTGGGCTTTTCTCTTCGCCTTTCCCCGTCGGCCATTTTGAAGTTTGTTTTATTGCAATTGCATTACAAAGTCGCAGCTGCTGACAACTGAGGTGAAATGAAGGGGGGTGGGCTCCTGTTCCAAATGTTATTCATAGCCGAAGCGGAACAAACGCTTATTACACCTTTTAATTGGGAATTTATGGCAGACTTGAGTGGATGAACGAGTGGGAGGTGGGAGGTGGAAGAGCGGTTAATTTACAGCTGGGACAGCGGACAATGGGCGGAACCACCCACCACCCACCTGCCGACGCTGAATTTATGCCGCCCACCTTCGGCGACCTCGAGGGATAAGCAAATAATCCCCTTATAATTAGTAGCAAACAGGACGGGGAAAAAGCGGGGAAACGTTGACAACAACAAAGCAGCAAGGCGAAAGCCCAAGGACAACAACAGGCCGCCAAGTGGTTAATGTTGAGCAAATTATTAAATTTTTCGGGGGGTTTTATGGGGAGGGGTGGTCTAGGCCATAAAAAGATTAAACAGGCGAGAGCGGCGTGTTAATTTATGGCCAACAAATATGCTCGACAAAACGTTTAAGCAGGCCGCCTCTGCCTCTTTCTTTTCCGCTGGAAAAAGGACTCGCCACCAAAAGCCAAGGCCAAAAGGACCCTCGAATAAAGGGGGAAGTGGGGGGCAGTGACAGGTGGCCGTAGACGCTTAGACCCGCTTAAAAAGTTGTAAAATTTGTTAAAATACTTGAGCGCGTCGAATAAAGAAAGCATGCGAAAAACTAAACGAGCGTAAATAATATAAAAAGCAACGACAAATGGACAACGGAACGGGCGGCAGGATATTCGTGGCAGGATACCCGTGGGTGGGACTAAGGACTAGGCAGATAGCACAGCTGCATGGGACAAGTTTGAAGGGAACGAACAGCACAAAAGAACTCCTTTGTTCAACGCGGAGAGGCTGTCCAGAAAGGTTAGTTGCGAAATCAAATGAGATGATGGCTGATGGTCGAGATGATGGGCGGCTGAGAGGTAAATGAGAGCTTCAAGTGCGCAAAGATCTCAGCAGAAATTAATTAAAAGGGAAATTAGAAAACCTTTCGCTACCCTCGCTTTGTTGTCTTAAAAACAAGTCCAGATCCTGACATACCGCACAAAAATATCAGTTTTTTTGACGAAGCAAAGGAGATAATGGTCCAAATTCAGAGTGAAATATCTTGTTGTACTCGTAGCTAAATTCTGAATCGATTTGCGTTCCAATCCTGACATTTTAATTTTTTGTCATTTTTGGCAAAAAATCATGATAAGGGGTTATCAAAAATGCGAAAATTGGTGAAAAAATAAATCCTCCAAATTGTGATGGGGATCGTTAGTTTAGGTTGTTAGCTGTTCAAAACAGTCGGTCGCTTAGCTCTCGGCCCTGATTTGCCCAAATTACGGCTAAACCCGAAAAAAAGAGTTTATTTTTGTCTAAAATTCAAATGCATTTTTTCCACCCTAAAATATCAGTTTTTTTGCCGAATCAATGGAAATAATAGCCTAAATATGGAATGTCATACCTTGTTGAACTCGTAGCTAAATTCTGAATCGCTTTGCGTTCAAATCTCGACATTTTAATTTTTTGTCATTTTTTGCAAAAAATCATGATGTAACCCCTTATCAAAAATGCGAAAATTGGTGAAAAATTAAATTCTGCCTAAAATCATGGGGATCGTTAGTTTAGGTTGTTAGCTGTTCAAAATGCGAAAATGCGAAAATTGGTAAAAAATTAAATTTCACCAAAAGTGATGCGGATCGTTTATTTAGGTTGTTAGCTGTTTATAACTGTGCGTCTTTTTCATTTGCGACCATTTTTGGTCAAGTTATGTCAAAAAAACTACCATAATGCATACTTTCCTATTTCCATCGTACTAGAATTCCTTATCGATTGACATTCAAATTAAATAAATGTATCTTTGAAACTAGGGAATTTATTTATTAGCGGCTATCCTTTCTGTTGAACAACAGCCTGCTGCTTTTTCCACGATTAATGCCCAATTAGGTTTTTGGCGGGCCCTTTCAAAGGAGTCCCTTGCCGTCCGGACTGGACTTGCACCGGGCAATGGGACAGGGAAATGGACTTTTGCCCGGTTACTGGCACAATCAGATGGCTTTCAGTCGGCGCAGAATGCAATCAATATGAGCTACACAGAGCCGGAGCCGCATTATCCGATGCCTCTGACATTGTTTGTCCTGGCCGAATGTCCTTTCGCTCCTTTCGTCTTTCGCTTTTCGGGGACGGACGTTAAGGCCCTTAATGAAAACTGTCAGACAATGACAACGATTTCAATCGCTCCGCCAGCCCAGCACAGGCCAGCAGTCGTTGATCTGGGATATTATTATTAATATTCCATATAGGAAGAGTCTCCGGCTCTGTCTCATTATAAAAACATTTAATAAAATTGCGATTAAATTCGCAAATAAAAGTGCGTGGAGCGCGGGAGAGGAGGAGGAATAACGCTCAACTAATTAAGTTAATATTCCGAGACAAAGGGGAGTCGTAATTTATGGCCATTTGCATTTACATCGATTTCTGGAGGGGATGGCTGGAATAAAGGATGGAATGCGAACGTCGTCCATGATTCAAAAGTGTCATGCATTATGCAAATTAATTTAACTACAAAAAACAAGGCAATATGCAAAAGTGCTGCAAAAATGTAAAATGAAATAAATGAAATGAAATAAAGGGAAAACCAACCCCACAGCGGGCAAAGACAAATAAAAAAGAAGGCAAAAAACTGCAGTGCAATCATAGCTGACAGTTCGAAATTAAATCAAATAAAACATTCAATGCGACCACAGACAGAGACAGATAGAAAGGCAGGGAAGGAGAAGGCGATAGAGAAAGAGAAAGAGAAAGAGAAAGAGAGGGAGCTATGGGGCAATCGAAGCCGTCTAGTAAATTAAATATTAATTACAATAAATCAAAATGGAGTGGACAATCGGATTTTATTGAGAGCGGCTTTAAGTTGCAAGCAGAGCTTTTCCATTTTAAAATCCTGTAACAGAAAAACTGGCAAGCTCTTTAAACAACAGCAGAAAATTCATTTCTATATAGAGGAGACAATTTTCAAAGTGATGTTTTATTTTCCTAGCATTTTTAAGAATCTTTTCTTGGGTAGTTGGGAAATGCGGGCTTGTGACTATTCTTGGGTATTTGAGAAATACGGGTCTATGACTATTCCCCAAAAACACCTCCAAAAGATGTAAAAAACTAGCTGCAATTCTGTTTAAATTTGCATAGCTAAGCTAGGTAAGACGCTTTTCTTGGGTAGTTATGAAAAAAATGCGTTCTTATGACTATTTAAGGGTAATAGTGGAATATTCCTTAAAAAATTTTGTTTACATTTTCATAAAACACATTGTTGTAAGAAGTCACATTTTAATATTTAATATTTTTAATATTTAACAAAACTTTACTCACACTTACTTACCTTCTCGGAGTTCACTTCCCGATCCACGAGCTATGCCAGCCATATATTTGCACCTTCTCCTTCACCACTTCGTGCCGTGCGCTAATCGATTTGGTAGCAATTTTAACACCTGTGCCAGACTGCCATAACTTAATTGCCTAGTTGACATCATTTTATGCATGCACACACACAGGCAAACACGGGAGCCATGTACTTTTAATTGCACATCATCAACAGCTGGATGGAAAAAAGCGGCGTATGCATAAATTATACGCCTAACGTGTACTTTTCATTTAATATTTTTTCCACGCCAGTTTCTCCTCGTTTCACCGCCGCCAACACTCTAATTCTGGGTGAATTCGTTTGGATGTGTCAACAAATTTGTGAGCTATCAAATTAAAGGCTGGCGAATGGCATTTCGATTCGCAATTGCAGGGGAAACGGCCACAAAACGGTCACAAAGTGTCCACATCTGGGTGACAGGACGACCATTGTTCCAGACTCGAATTGAAAATGCAGCGTTTGTGATTTCTTTTTGTTTTTTTTACACTTTTATTGAATTCATATTTGGTTTTTGTGATCGAATCTCTCGTTTTCGGCTCAAATTGCATGGTTCTTCCGACTGTGTGTGTGTTAGTGTGTTTTTGGTAAGTGTATGCATGTATTTGTGTGTGGACTGGTGACCTAGCGGTAACCTTCGTAATCTGTTCTCAGCCCATGCAATCGAATCCTTTACTTTGCTCCACTCGAAATCGATGGTAGGATCCCATTCGCTTACCCTTTTCGTAATTATAGTTATTTTGAATTGTAATATTTGAAAGTGTCCCGATTCTCAGTTGGAACAACACACACATATTTTCCATTGAATTCGGCATTTTTCTTATTTAACCACATTAAAATTGTTTGCTTTTGACGCCATTGTTTATGCTTAAAATTGTATTTAACATATTTACTTTAAAATTGTTTTTGCTCTTCACGCGCATTTTCTGTTTACTTTTTCCTTTAATTAACTCTACCACAAAAACAAAATAAAAAACAGAAACAGAAAAATACTGAAAAATAGAGAAAAAAAAAGGACTCACAAAGAAAAGGAAACAAGGGATGAAAAAAGAGCTTCATAAAATGAATATACACATATCGAGCGAACATAATAACGGGGTCAACACATTTTTAATTATCGCTTATCATTTACATATTTATATCGGTTTCATTCAATTACAATATACCATATATTCATAGGTTTAGCATCTGCAACATGGACTTTATTTTTTCACCTTATTTTATACATAGAAATTTTTCTGGTTTCTGTTTTTTCTTTTCTTTTTTTTATTTAATTATTATTATTTTTTTTTTTTTGCTATGCGCCTTTTCTGTATTTAAGTTCTGGTTTCGGGTTTCGATATTGAATTACATTCAATTTGCTTATTAACATTTAAACACTCTTCTTAAGTTCTGCTTAGACTAGTGCATGCGGATAGATGGAGAGGAAAATCAAGGATACTGACAGATACATTTACAAACTTGAGATGCGGTTGCATTTGCGGTTCTTCTGCTTTTGGGATGGGTTCTGGGGTGATTCTGATTGCTGATATAGGTTGGCCTTTGAAAGGAGCTCTGCCACATTCTACACACTTTTATCGAAAGGATTTGACTTCCATGATTTCGCTGAATGTTTTGGTCTTTAGTTTAGGGTTTCCATATATATATATATTATTTTTTGTTTTCATCACATTCATAAAATATATCCTTTGGGTTTCGTTTTCTGTTGCTTCTCCAGTTACATTTATGCATACTGAGTGGTACCCTCTGTATTCATATTCATATCCATTTAATTACGCTTAGTACGGAGAGTATTCTGAATATTATCTTTTGTTTTTCATTTGGAGCGAAAACGAATGAGATTTCTAGGGGCTGGGACTTGGGATGGTAGGGTTAGACCCTTTCTCTGGGGTGGGATCGCGGATTTGCTTCTGCTTCTGCTTCTTCTTTATTTCGAGTGTGTGTTTCTCTATCTTTCCACTAGCTTGGCTTAAGGTTACCGTTCTTATGTGTCTGTGTTACTTGCTTAGAGAGAGAGAGAGAGAAATAGAGAGAGAGAGACAGATAGGTAGATAGAGAGAGACACTTAAATACTCGACTTGAATTACTGGATAGTTCTTTAGTTTAGTTCTCTAAGTCAATATCTGCTCCCAATGGCATTTTCATTTCGTTTTTCTGCTTGTCAAACATACAACAGTAATGAATATCATCGCTTAGGCCCTAAACACATCAAAATGTATACCTATATATAGGTGGAGATTATTCTGTTCTGATCTTCTGATATACGGGAGTAGGCAAAAAAAATCAAAAAAAATCCATAGACTAATTATGCTGATTTGTTTAATGTTCTTGTATATGTACACATTTAATCGAACAATCAATCTTCCATCCATTTTAGCTACTGTCCTTCTTACTTTCCCTTACATTTTACTATAGTCTTGAACTTATGCTAGTTATCAAAAAAAAATTCTTTATCGTACTTAGATACTTGCCTCAAATCGCAAGGGGTTTCCCATCAGAAACTTCTTCTTCTCCCCTCCGCTATTTATTTATAATATGTTTAGACACCTATAGCTTATCCTTGTACTAGAGAATGTGTGTTTCAACGTGTCGTTCTGTGTGTGTAAAAGTTTCGTCCCACCGAGGAATAAGAAAGAAGTCGATTATATGAATTCACATGGACATAAGTCATTTCCTTCTACCAGTCGATAAGAAGAGAATTCCCATGTGAGTTGCTTTATTTACAAGGTGTTTTCGTGTTTTTCTGTTATTTCTTCTTATCTGCCCCCAAAAACTTGTTCATCCTGCTTACATCTCTCCTACTTTCCTTCTAATACCTCCTTCAATCTCTGAATTTTCTCTGTGATCCGTTGGCCACATTTTTACTATCTTTGGTTAGTTTTAGAAAAATCTGATAAATATATATGTGTGTTCCTTTAGTCTGGCTACTTAATTTAGTGATAACAGGATAAGCTCCAGTGGCGGAGAAGGGGGGAGAAGGGAGAGGGAACAGGACCAAACCGGAAACGGAAAACCGAAAACCGAAAGCCAGGGAACCTAGGGACCGAGGGGCAAGAGGACTTAGGGGCTGCGAACCTAAACTGCGATTCCTGTTGGCAATTCGACAGCGTTTCCATTTCCGTTTCCGGCTGCGGTTCCCGATCCTCCGAAAAGCTATGTCCCGGGCACCGCGCTCCTCTCGAAGCTCTCGAAACTCTCGAATCGGCGGCACAGTTCTCGATCCTCCCCCTCAAGCTCCTCCACCTCCTCCCCTTGAATTTTAAGATCCTGTCTGCTATTTCCGTTGCTTCGTTGTTGTTGTCGTCTCGATGGTTGGCTGCTGGTCGGTGGATTGTGGGTGGGCGGGTCCGAAGATGGGACGAGGGCGACGGCGGTCACGAGGGCGGAGCAGCAGGCCACCAGCTGCAGGAGCATCAGCGTGCCGCAGGTGAGAAGGACCAGGGGCAGCAGCACCGGCGGCTGGGACGCCGTCGAGTTGTCGTTGTTGTTGCTGTTGCCCGTGTGCATGGCCGCCGGATGCTCGCCTGCGAACGAAACAGGAAACGGAAATAGGAAATGGGAAGTGGGAAATGGGAAAGCTATTAGTAATCAGTGGGCAGTGCAAGAAGCTACACACGAACAGCGATTGGCATTCACATTTAGATGGCCCCTTTTAATTAACAAATGCCCCAAAACATTAATCCGATTTTTTTCAGTACAATTTAAATAGTACTAGCTTTAAAACTTCCCCATATCATTCGCACTCCTGCTTGCCATTTTTTTGTTGAAAAAGTATTTTATTTTTAATTTCTTCCTGAAAAACTTATTTAAAAAATTTATTACATTTTTAAAAAAATGTGAGTTAAGTTGGAAATTTGGTAAGTCATTTAATTTGTTGTGTTCATAAGAGAAATGTTTTGTGTTTCTAAATGGAAACGGTTTTTTTTGGATCAAATAATAATAAAAAATAATTTTGTTTAGCCTTAACCAAAGTAAGTAAAAAATAAATATCAACAAGATTTTATAATAATTTATTTAGTAACTAAAAATGTAATAAAATTTTTGCTCTTGGAAAATAAAACAGCTTTCCATTAAATCGTAACTAATGGTTAAATTTATGTACTTTAAAATATGTTTAACTAAATTCAGTACAACTCCCCACACCACCGATTGATTTACGTCTCTGAGGAGCCAAGTGAGCAGTGCATAAATTTCTTGGAAAATGTTATTCAGATAGTGGGAAAACAATCAACAGCCCGGATGCTGGATGCTGGAAATCGCCACAGACCAATAAAAAAATAAAAGCGGGCACAAGAAGTTAATTTGGAAGTGGACTTGGGACTTGGACTGCACTCCACTCCACTGGAGGCAGATCCACTAAACTACATTGATTCGCGACGAGATGAAAGGGGGGAGGATGGGGGAGCAGGGGACTCGGCCTGCAGCTGTATCTGCATCTCCATTGGCCCGCCTGCAAAATCCAGAAGCTTTATTGCCTATTAACTTAATTGCCGGCAATAAAAACGCCAAGAAGACTGGCTAAAAAAGGCAAAAAAAAAAAAGGAGGCAAACGAACGGCAACAAAAAACAAGAGCAGCATTCAAAAACTGCCCAACTACTTGGCGTAGTGGGTGGCTTTGGTTGGGATGGGTGGGTGGCCAGGAGGAGGCCCAGATGGCAGATAGGGAGCCATAAATTCTGGCATGAAATGCGCGAGAGTCTGTCTGCCGTATAGCTTCCATAGCTTCTGTAGCCTCTGCAGCTTCTGCAGCTTCAATTATCATGCATCGTTCGTCCTTTACGAGTTCGTTGATGCCCATCATGAGCTGTTACTTAAGAGTCCGTCTGCGTTTGTGTCTGTTTCTGTGTTTCTGTGTTTCCCCGCCCCAATGTGCGTGTAACTGCGCCGCACTGTGGTGCTAATACTTGTACTAATACTAATACACCTAGTGAAAGCACTTTCTCCGCCAGCTGAATGCTGATTATCTATGGTAATAAAACCGCCAAGTTGGGGAAAAGACATAATAGAGGAAAAACCATTGATCAAAATACTATGGGTATTTTAAAAATGGTAATTTTAGGGGAAAAATCTAAAATCTATTTTGTTAAAAAACTAATTCTTTTATTTTAAGAAAATCTTTTAACAGAAAAAAATAAATTTGTTTTAGTTTAATTATTAACTTTATTATACTATAAGAAACTATACAAAAATAATAATCATCACCAAAAGCCTCTAGAGCCTTGAAATAATTAATGATCGTGCCTAAAAGTATGCAACACTATTTTCCCATTCAGTATATGCTATGATTAAGTGCAGAGAGTACACTTAGTATTTTTTACTGCATACTTTTAGACAGTTTTAAAAATGATCTTAAACCTCTAGTGACTTCTGGTGACTCTCTCTTTGATTATATTTATTAAATTAAATTCCTGGTGCTTAGATTCAACCACTGTTCCCATCTCATCTGTGCAAAGCACCACGTGCTTGGAGCTTTGCAAAAGTTTGCCATGCCGAATGCTAAACGACAACGCCAATAACTCGGCGCAGAGCGGATCGTCCATCGTCTCTAATTACTGGGAGTCGAGGAAGGGAGCCATTTCCATTCCCCAGTTAATACGGTTTGACATAATTAAGCGTCCTGCGTCCTGCGTCCTTTGTCCTTCATCCTTCGTTCTTGCAGATGACAATGAATTGTCGCCGATTCGCCATTCGCCACTTATGACAGCCTCGGTGCCTCAGTTTTTGGCATCCGACGACGACTTCTCCTTCGAGTGCGTTAAAAAGCAAGCACTCGCAGATAAAAGCGCCATAGAAAGTACACATAATTGGATTGGGGCCGGATTTTGTGTGGTCCAGTGGTCCATGTTTGCTAGACTTTGACTTGGACTTGGAAAAGGACTTTTACTTGACCACGCAGCAGAGGCAGCAGTTCAATTAATGAAAATTACTTTGATGTGCTGCCACCGCACCGAGTCGACTTCTGTGTGTGGCTAGGTGTAATGATCGCCTTAAATGGCCAGAGGTTCGGGGGTTCAGAGCCTCAGAGGTCCTGGGAACAGGACAACCAGCTCGGCAAAACAAATGGCTGTAAGCGGCTTTGTTCCAGCTTTGAAGCTGCACGAAATTATCAATAATGCAACAAGCGAGGCAAATGCACTAGAGAGAAATATTACCAGCTAATACTAGCTGTTAGTTGTAATAATCAGATAAGTTATTTTTGCTTAGGAGCAAGATTTGTTAGAAAGTAATATTTTAACCAAAATAAAGACAAAATATTATTAGCTATTCCATTTACTATACAAAATAATCTTTTTTTTCCTGGGAAAATATGATTTTTAATGACTTAAATAATAATTATGACAGTGATTATTTATTTTTATTATTTAATATTTATTATTTAAATCAAAAAATCACCCTAATAAAATTTAGTTAATTTTTAAATTAATTAAACACACTTTCTGGTGGCTTACTTTTTCTTTAATTACCTTCCAATTTTGATTTTAAGGCATACATATTTTTTCAAGTGCATTGCAGCAGAAAGAGAGGTGAACTCTGATTTCGAGAATCCCAAACGAAACCGAAAGCGAACGAATGAATTCGAGATGACAGTCGAGACAATGAAATGGAAGCACGCTTCTGTGGAAACCGTAGAATATTAAATTAAATGCTGAATGCATTTGTCCTATTGCTGCTGTTGTTTGGGGTGAAAATAGGGCCAGAACTCCAGTTAAATAAGAAAATGATTTAAGTACATCTGCGAAACCACAAATTAATGATATTACGCTCCAAAGCTAATTGATTTAAATTAGCACAACAAATTTGGAAATGCCCAGAATTAGGATTTAAAATAGTCAAAATATAGTTTAAAATAATTGAAATTGTACAAAAATTAACCAAATATTTTGTTAAATAGTTCGGCCATGTTTTGCATCACCAAACATAAACATCAAAGAAATATCTCGGTTTTACGAAAACAACTTTAGGCAACGAAAGTAAGCTGAAATCGAATCCTTGCCTGAAATGGGATTCAGTCTCACGAAATAAGAAACCAAAACTTGCTCGACTTCGTGTTCTTGATTTCTTTACTCATTTGCTGAAGAAGATGCCGCTGAAAGCTCATTTTCATTTACCGACTTAGGTATGCTTGGCCGCTCAAAGAGTTCGACTCTGCCGGAAAAGGAAATAATCCCCCCTTTAACCCTCTGCCAAAACCAGGGGTGTAACAGGAAGGAAGGGGGTGATCTCTCTATTCGCGGGCACTCGAACGTCTTTGTGCCAATTTCAATTTGGCTGTTCACTCGCAGAGGTTTTGGTACATTACATTATACATATTACGTATACGTATTATTACTCAGAATATTTAAGTAATTAAAAAAAATATAGGAAATTATTTAAACTAAGTCCTATATGAAAAGTTAACTTAATTAGTAAGTGCTGTAATTTAATTGGGGCTTCTGATTTTTATATCCGCCATATTATTATTACAAATATTGGAATTTATTCAAACTAATATTCAAAAATTCTTTAAAATATTAAGATTAAAATATGAAAATTCCAAATGAATTATTTTCTAATGTTAAGTATATTTTGGGTATTTTTATGATAATTCCCATTTTGAAATGACAAGATGGCGCATCTTTTTCCTCCATGATATATTATATTTATTTTTTATTGAATAAACTACTTCAGGGAAGCAAGAGGGGTGCTATCTCCAAAACCCCTGCCCAATTCCAATTCCAAATTGGCTGGCTGGCATCAATACCCTGCCCTGCGGCGCTTTTGCCCGCAACGTTGAGCGCAAACAACTTGTGTTAATTACTTAAGTTTCAGCAGTTGTTCCACTTAACAAGTTGCTGCTTCTTCTTGGCCTCAGTCTTAGCCGCTTCCTCATATTGTTGTTATTTTAGTCTAATTCCAGTATTTGTTGTATTTGTTGTAGCGTGCCTTACACGCTTACACGCCAAAGTCATTTGCGCTCAAGTTGTTCAACTTTTTGCTTTGTAAGCGCTTTTTTCCGGCCTCAGCGGAAGCGGCGAACGGTGGGCGGTGGGCCGAAAAAAGGGGAGTGGCAGCCGGGAAATTCCTACGGCAAAAAGAGAGAGGCGTCTGCGGCATAAACGAGTCAAAACTTGCGCAAATGTTGATGCTCAAAGTTTTTTCCCAACTAATTTTCTTTGACTTTACTTTACTTTACCATGTGCGTATGTATGTGTGAGTGTGTAAGTGTATGTGCGAAAATATTGAGAAATTGGCAACAAATTGAGGAGATCTAAGTAGAAGAGCCAATTGAACATTTATGGAAGTATTCCTGAAAATCCTTCATATAAGTTGTAATATCAATAACACAGAGAGAAATCTTACGTTCTCATCTGTGTTGAAAATGTTCTTAAAAAGAGCAAAAAAATAGCTTTATTTTCTGGGTTCACTAAATCCAAAGCTACTTTTTTGAATATTTTGTTGCAAAAAGCTTTAAGGGACAGGTAAAACCTCAATTGCTAGCAACTTACGTTCCCTGTCCGTTAGGAAGCTTATTTTGTAGTGAAATGCCAAAGCAAACGATTTTTTGAATAGTTTAAGCTTAGCTCTATGCACAGTTTTTCAACCCCAACCTCCGGTTCTCGATAGAGCACGAAACTAAAAAGCAGATTGCTCATACGCAAAGTTGCCGGCTAATTGTTGGTGAGCACCAGCACCCCCAGCTATGTCCTCCTATATCCTCCCTCCCCAAAACCCATCCCTACATCTCTGCGAGCTTTTTGGAAAAAATTGTCGTCAATCACTGGACGCGCTCGTCTGTCAAATAAAGCCAAACAAGCTTAGTTGACTTTTGGGCGCCGCACATTTGTCTTGCTGTGCCGGGCCATTCGCAAAGTGACCCCGACTAGCCCCCACTTGGGGCAACTAAACCCTGCACTGAGATAAAGAATTGTAGAATCAAATAAGTTAAAAATCTAGAAGAATCTAATATAATCATTCTTGTATTTGTTTGTTTTTAGTTAACAAAATCATAGGAAACAATTATTCAAATTAATAGAATATTTTTGATGTTTTTAATATTAATATAGAACTAGTAGAATAATTTTGAATAAAACAAATAAATTAAATACAAATAAATTTTTTTTTTGCATATAAACTATGCCATTTTCCTCTTAATTGTATTTTGTCAAAATAATTAATAATTTAAATAATTAATAATTTAATTAAAGAACTAGTAGAATATTTTTGAATAAAATATAAATAAGACACAAAATATATTTTACATTTCTGTATGAAAAGTATGCCATTTTTCACAGATAAAATTCATTGAAAATTATTGTCAATTTTAAAATATAAAAATTAGAATACTTTTGAATAAAATATAAATGAAAGACGGAATATATTTTATGTTACTGTAGATAAACTATATTATATTTGATTACTTCTTTAAATTTCTGTAGAAATCATTATTAAATTAAATAAAGAGTTGGTAGAATATTTTGGAATAAAATATAAATGAAAGACAGAATATAGTGTATATTTCTGCATATAAGTTATGCCATTTTTCTACCCCAACCCCTTCCTTCCCCTAGTTACCCCCCTTACACTTCTCCCAGTGCACCCACAGCAAGGACAACACTCATATTTAGGCAAGGCAAAGCGTTTTGCATACCGGGCTACTCACCATCGACGATATGCACGCGCACTGTGCTCGGATTGGCGTTGGAGGGGGTGCATGTGTAGAGGCCCGAGTCCTGGGTGATGGCCTTCTGCACGAGGAGCCGGCTGGTGGTCAGCACACCTTTCTCGGTGACTAATGATATGCCGCCGCGAGGAGAATCGAAATTTATGATCTGAAATAAATAACGCGGGGGGGAAGGCAAACAGCTTAAGTGCCAGGACACCAATTTTTTGGTTTTTTATGTTTTTTTGTAGCGAGATTGCTACATTTCCAGTTGTTGCGGCAATAGTATTTGTGTTTTTTGTGCTTCTGCTCCTTTTCGGGATGCTGGTTTGCTGGGCTGCTGGGCCCCTGGCTTGCTCTCTCATGTTAGTTAAATTTTTATTAATGACATCGTGTTAGTCAAGCCAGGGTGCGCTTTAGCTGCAAAGCTTCCTTATGCCAGGGGAATTTCATATTCCTATTTCGCCAGCCACTCCCGAAAAGCATAGCAAAGCTTACAAAATAGAAATAGGCAACGGAATTACCTTGACTTTTTGCACAAAAAAAGAAGAAGAAAACGAAATAAAGACTGGGGATTCACATTTGGAACTAGAGCTTTGGAAAAATATCGACTTTTCGATATTTTCGATATTTTCAAACATCAATGCTTATCGGAAACATAACATAAACATAATTGTAATAATTCCGTTTAGTGTTTTGTGTTCTACAGCTAATAAGAGAAATAAAAAAAAAAATTAGAGAATAATCGAAATAATAATCCCATATTTATTATTTGTCATCGATTAACTGCTGACATTTTTCGGACCAACTCCTCCCACCCAACGATAAGAAATTACAGAAAAATCCCAGGGGTCTCTGGGTAGTATATCGTTTAGCAGTTTGTAGTTTTTAGAGCCCCTGCTCTCCAGTCCTCCAGCCAGAACTAGAACTAATAATCGTAAAAATCCAAGAAGTCAGCCGCAGGCAGGACCCTTGTCAAACGTAATTATTGATGCGACTTCTGGGCCTGGATTACTTAGGTGTACTTGGGGATGACCATGGGTATAAATAAAAGAACATATATATAATGTATAATGCAGGCACGTGGCTCATGTCAAGTGGTCTCATTGCGGTTTTTTGTGATTTTTGAAGGGGGATTTGTGGACTCACCTCGCGGTTGTGCGACCAAGTGACGGTCGGCGGCGGTTCCGGTGCGAATTTCACAATGCAAGTCAGATTGATGGTGGATCCCCGGTTGATGTGCAGCTCGGGGCCGCCGATGATGTCGGTGACGGGTTCTGCAAAGAGATAGAACAGCAAGATGAGCAACGGAAGGGGTTAAATCACCAGTCCATAAGCCATAAGAGCACACACAAAATGGCGCATAAAACATTTCGAAAGCTCATTTCGTTTAAGCCAGAGACACAATAAAAGTAAAAAGTGCCCAAGGCAAAGGACCAAGGACATTCGCAGTCGTCCTGAGCCTGTTTAAGAAAAGTTTATCTACCGTTGCGTTAAATTGTTTTCTTTCCTGCTGCGTAACCAGAGCGTATGTAACCTCTAACCCTCGAAAATCTAAAATCTCCACCCCACTAAATCGGCGTGTATGTGTGCATTTGACATCTACACATTTGTTTACTTTCTCATTCATCGTAAAACAATTTCTGACTTTCGAGCAGCAGAACAAGGGGATAAAGAAGGCAAAAAGTGAGCTGGAATAAATGCAAAGTGACATCGAAAAAAGGGAGAAGAATAAGAGGAGAAGAGAAGAAGAGGGATGGCCAAGAACAGAACAACAGAAATCTCAAATTCAAATGCTGGCCAAAGTAAACAGCAAATTGTGTCATTAGTTCAAGGACATTGATTGAAATCTCGGTTGGCCGTAACTAAAATTGGAAATTTTTAGCTTGCCCCCTCAGACACTTTTGTCAAGAGCGTCGTACAGTGAGCGAAATTACATTGGGAACATAGAAAAGTCATAACTTAAGTTTTCATTGAATAATAGGATACAAAATGGGGTTTATTTATCTATAATGGCATTAAATGGGTTTTTATAAAGCGTACAAAATATTTATTAAATTAATATATTGAATGAAGTGTGTGTAATTATAATATTAATTTTGATAACAATAAAATTTGTCAATATTATTTAAAGCCCTTGTAATATTTTTTATTAAATTATTTAAATTAATTTGTTAAATTGTAATTTTAATTTAGTTATTTTTGATATTTTTTATTTTTGTTAAAGCCCTTGTAATATTTTTTCTTCAGTGTATAAAGGAGCTCTTCTTCTTCCCTCTCTCTCTTCTTCAATGCTAATAAATTGGGATTTCTTTGCTTCCTCTGCTTCTCCATCTCCATTTCCATCTCCAACGCCATCTTCATTCTCTTCCTTCTCCTCTTCCCCCTTTGCCGCCATATTGGGAAGCAGCAAAATGGCTGCTTTAGCGCTTCCGCTTCTTGAACAACTTTCAGTGTGTCAGTGTGCGTGCGTGTCAGTGTGTGTGTCTGAAAGTGCAGTTACTGTAGTTCGGCTAACGGTAATGTGCTCTCTTGGCAGAAAACGCCGCCAAAGGTTAGTGAAAGTTATGTACTGCCAAATGGCTGAAGAGCGAAGAAAGTGGGCGGTTTGGAAATGGTTTTCCTTTATATGTACAATCTCTTTTTTGTTTTTCCCTGGGAAACGTTATGGCCCATTTTCCTATGCAACGTAACCCAGCGTATCTCTCAATCTCCATTTGAAGTTCTTTATGCGGCGCAGTTATCTCTCCGCGGTGATTTCCCCTCGTAGCCCATTTGCCACAGATTTGATCTCCGCTTACTCGGTCAACCTGATGTGCATTGCTGCTCTCTCAGAAAACTTTCCCAGCATCTCCTGGGATTTCACATGAAGGTAAAGGATTCTAGGCAAATGCCTCGCGAGTGCCATAAGCGAAAAGTTGGTAAAAAGGGAAACATTTTACGCTGGCTACAGAAAAGTACTCCTTTATGGTTATGATAAATAACTGCAGAGTACATTTTAAAATATAAAATAAATCCCTGAAAATACCTGATTGCTTTTCCATCGTTTAGACTAATTGTTGTAAATGTTTTCTTAGAATAAAAATATATTAAAGCCTCAACGCCCGAGGCCCCAACTTGTTGAAGATAATTTCGCTTGCATTCGAAAGTGTCACCTCAGTCTGGAAACTTGTATGTTCCTGAAATATTCAGTCGGACGAACAATTGTTTTCACTACGTGATTGTTGGCCCCTGCATAAATTCCCTGCTTTTCTGCATGCCCTTATTTATTTTCCTTGCCTTTCCTTGCCTGTCGGCCGACAGCTTTTATGGCAATTTAAACTTTGCCGTTCGCAACACATTCAACTTATTGATCCAAAACTCGGTTCGGTTTGAACGGCAGAGCACAGAGCACAGAGCCTTTAAAAACAATGCCAAAAAGGACAAAAGGCAGGGGGTTGCGTAGGAAATTGCGGGTCATTCGGCACATGTGGGCGTCATGTGTGTGGGCGTTGGGGGCGTGGCTGCGGGGCGTGGCATGTGTATGTGCGGCGAGTTAATATTAAACAAATATTACGCATACGACACGAGGGAGCAGCTGGAAATCATCAAACGCTTTCGCATTGTGTGTTTGCGTGGGTGTAGCGCCAAGAAGTATGCAGCAGGTTTATTATTTATGCCATTCATGCGGTAGAACATTCAAATAACCCGCCATATCGCCATATCCGACCCCCCAATCCTCCCTCGCACTTTCCACCCACATTCCATCAGTCCCGGGAGGAATTTATGACCTTTTTACTTTTAATTTGGACAAGACAGAAGATTGGGGCGATATCCGAAAGGGGAATTCCATACGAGATGACGGCGCTCGGTCATGCGCTCCTTGGGGCATTCCGAACGGATTATCTTTGCCGATTTTTAGTTATCCCTTTCCCTTGACCCTCCCTGCTCATCGCCACTCACTGACTCAATTACCAGCCGAATCGGACTCTCAGAACTATACACCTGCGGTCAGCAAAGGAGTGCTTGAGATCGATATCAAAGAAATAATAAAATTCCATAGAAAATCAGTATTTTGTATAAAACGCAGGAAATAATAGCCCAAATATGGAATGTCATACCTTTCTAAACTCGTAGCTAAATTCTGAATCGATTTGCGTTCAAATCTGGACATTTTAATTTTTTGCAATTTTTTGCAAAAAATCTTGATGTAACCCCTTATCAAAAATGTGAAAATTGGTGAAAAATGAAATGTTCCCAAAAGTGATGGGGATCCTTAGTTTAGGTTAGCTGTTCAAAACAGTGAGTCTTTTTCATTTGAGACATTTTTTGGCCAAGGTATTGCAATTGCAGAGCAGTTATTTTACTAAAAACCCATGGTCTGAATATACAAAAAGCTCCTTTATTTTTACTGCTATCATTTTGATCACGACTGTCTTCACCTTGGCCGGTTCCAAGTTGCGAGTGCGTGACCAAACTGCAAACGGGAATGGAAGCGACACTGGGACACTCGGAACAGCCCCTTCTCCAGCAGCAACTCCAGCTCATTAATCAACGTAATTTGGAGTCTTTGGGAGTGTAAACGGCGCTTATGAATGATTCATGGCCCCTTTGGTATCTCTTACCCCATTCCCGATTCCCCATATCCCATTCCCACCCATCGGAAATTCGGAAATTCGAGGACTCGCCTGCTCTTATCGAATTAGTTGCTGCATTTGCGCCTTGCACTTTGATTAATCGCCATGTCAACATTTGAGCCTAATTTGCAACTTTTATGCCGGGGCTTTCGAATGTGATTTATGGCCGAAGGGCACACACACACATACACAGAATGATATGGGGGGAAACAGTGTGTTTCTGTTTCGGCGTGTGTTGTTGCTGCCTGTCACTTAAAGGCATGTAAATCAAATAATAAATTTCAATAAAAAGACAAATAAAACCTATCAAACGTGCATGTGCCCAAAAATGATGCTCAAAAGGTCGCCTTCGAGACCCGCCCACTTGGGTTTTATTTTTCGGTTGTTTACAGCCGATTTTTAATGCCTGGCGAAAAAACATTCGATATATCAGATATGCGTGTGTGTGCTGGTATGTCTAGAACCTCTTTAAGGAACATAAACTTTTTTATATCAATAATATAATGGGCATCTCAGCAAATCACTCAATCTAGGGCGGATTATAAAGTGTATTTGCAAAAGCATAAAAGAATTTAAGGGTTTTTTATCACTAATTGAATTTATTCCATCAGCAGCATTTATTAAAATTTGCTTAGAGGCTCCAATAGATAATTCTATTTCTCAAAATTATTTAAAAAATATTCCCTAAGGGTTTCCCTGTTTACTTAAGCCTTCTAATTAAGTACAACCAAGGACACACACTATAAGCTGGCTGGAAAAACAGCTTGGTAATCTCTAATCTGAACCATAAAAGTGTCACCATTTCGGTGTGGATTTTTATATACGTTTTCCCAGCTGCCATAAAGGTTAACGTAATGCTGCCTATAACAACACACAAGCACCCACTTAGAGGAACTTTGGGAACTGAAACTGAAACTGAAGCCGAAATTCTGAGATGGCAAAGGCAAAGGCTTACACGCTCATAAACCTTTATGCCTTTTCAATTGAATTGTCCCAAAGTTCAGGGCGGATCGCAGCCCGACCTTCATTTTTCCGGCTGTGGGTAATAAAATTGGTTGCCGTTGTCGCCATTGTTCTACGAGGCGCGATTTTATGATACCGTCGACATATTTCAACTTGCCAACCAGAAGAATGAGCACTGAGCTCGACCAAGCGATGCCCATTTGGGAGTTTTTGTTTGGAAAACAATTTATTTGTGGAGCAGATATGATGATGTGTTTTAGGTGTCTTAATCTATAGATTATAGATGCTGAAAACTGCCTTAAGGCAGTGCCTTGACAAACACAAAGAAGAATCGACGTGTGCCCAATGCAAGATAGGCGTGTGACCGCAGGCATGCTTTGTGAGGTCCCCTGCTGTGGACTAACTCAACCCGATAGCTTCAAAACTGAGAGACTAGTTTGCGTAGAAACGGACAGACAGACGGACGGACAGACGGACATAACTATAAGTCAGACATACATATTATAAGCATCAAAGCATCTTGCGACTTCTTTAATCGAATAGCTGAGGGCTTAAAGGCGCTGTGACTCTAGAGTTTGGGCCAAATTGAAATGGTGAATGGTAAATTGGTCCCTTGGCAGAGCGCAACAAGCTCTTTGGCGTTGAACAATGGGGCAAAACGACAAAACGACAACGGGGACAATGAGATGGCTGCCACAGTCGGTGGCACGTACACGGTTCGCCGGTTCAATAGTTGATTGGGCGATGGCTTATGAACTTGCCCCGACACACATGCATATATAAATGCGAATGGCGAATTGCGTATTGCGAAATCGACTTTTGTCCGTTGATTGACTCCGCCTGTCCGAACAATCGGGACAAAAGGCAGGACTGGCAATGGCAAACAGCTTGCAGTTGACAGGATGCAAAGCCAGAATCTATCAGCCGTGCATTATAAATTCAATATGGGTAAGCACCGCACACGCACATGCATGCATATTATATGGAATGCTCGAATAACTGATGGATTCGATTCGATTCAGTGCGACTCGATTCGATTCGGTTCGAATCGATTTGGTGCACATTTGATAATCATTAAGAGCTTTCGGCGCACGGAATTGCAATGTGATTATGGCCCTGGGGCAAGTGTTGGCCAATTTAAGCCATCCATTTGGGAAATCTCCCATACAGGCGTCCAAAAGTAGGCAATAATATGTGCTGTCTTCTTTTTACTGCATACTTTTAGGCCCTTTTATAGGGAATTTCAAAGCGTTAGGTTTATTTTTTAATTTCTAATAAAAGCTGCAAAAAGTAGGCAATAATATGTGCTCCCTTTTGTTTTACTGCATACTTTTAGACACTTTTTTATGTGATTTCAAAACGAAAAGAAACATATTTAATTTGGCCACGCATATCCTTTTTTTCACATAACTGAATTACATTTCCCACACGTATTTCTGCATCGCATATAGTTTTCTATTTGGCGAGGCGACTTCTGGTGTCCCCATAAACCTTCTGCTTTCGGGTTTGTCCAGGAAATTGACTTGAATTATTTGGCATTCGGCATATCGCATGTCGCACCCCACAAGCCAATAACTTAGCCGGCGATTGCCCCATTTCATGGCGGCTGTCGTCACTGACAAATGCTAAAAACTCACTCAACCCCCCGAACCCCCCTCCTCTCGTTTCGGCATTCGTCACCAAGCTTTCGTCACGAAGCCACAGACAGACGGACGCACTTTATTTGCTGGCATTTGGCATAACAAGAAGGACGAGTGCCAACGTTTACCCCTGTACAAGAGTACTGGGAGCTGCACTGGAAAAAACTAGCAGTTCATTCCGTTTAAATAAATAAATATAAAAATATAAAAAACTGTAATATAAATATTTGAAAAATTATTACATTTTCATTTAGTATACTTGTTTAAACTTCTTTTATCGGTTAACAAAATAAATATATAACATTTTAAATATATATTTATACCCTTGCAGAGGGTATTATGATTTCAGTCAGAAGTTTGCAACGCAGTGAAGGAGACGTTTCCGACCCCATAAAGTATATATGTATATTCTTGATCAGCATCACTAGACGGGTCGATCTAGCCATGTCCGTCTGTCCGTCCGTCTGTCCGTCTGTCTGTTTCTACGCAAACTAGTCTCTCAGTTTTTAAGCTATCGGGATGAAACTTTCCCAAAAGTCTTCTTTCTATTGCAGGTAGTATATAAGTCGGAACCGACCGGATCGGACAACTATATCCTATAGCTCCCATAGGAAGGATCGAAAAAAAAACGTTAAAAAAATTCTAGCTTCGGTGTTTTTTGAAGTATTACCTTCTAATCTTGGGAATATTAGTTTTTAATTATTTATGAATTTCGAAAAAAATTTTATCAAAATCGGACGACTATATCATATAGCTGCCATAGGAACGATCGGAAAATTAATGGGAATATAATAGGAAATAAATTATTGCTCCGTTGGTTTTTATTGTATTCACTTCTACTTTGGGATATGACTCTTTTTAAATATTTCCGAATTTCGATTTTAATTTTATCAAAATCGAACTACTATATCATATAGCTGCCATAGGAACGATCGGAAATAAGAGAAATAATAGGAAATTTAACATTTTTGCGATTTGTAAATTAATAGGAATGATCTGCAAGGGTATATAAGCTTCGGCTGGCCGAAGCTAGCTTCCTTTCTTGTTTTTTTATAAATACATAGTTTTATTATCATTGAAGACTCTTTTTTGAACGTCTTTTATCGGTTATATAAATTTATAAATATTTTTTGACCCTTCAGAGGTAATTACTTGTTTTTAGGAGACCACTAATACTATTTTGCGAGTGCAGGAGACTGTTATTCTATTCCAGGGTGTGATCCTGAGCCAAATCGAGAATGAGAGCCTGAGCCTGTTCGGTTCCCTGGCAAACAACCACAAATGTGTTTGTGCGTGACTGCGGGCAGGGCCACGCCCCAGTTTGCAGCCCCTGCTCCGTATCCATATCCCCATATATACCCCCCATATATATATATATATATAGAAATATTCACCCCACTCGAAACCCCGAAGGCAAAGTGTTGAAAGTGGAATTATGTGTGTTTGTGTTGACATTATAATAATGGTTTGGTTTATGTTTATAGTCTGCTTCATGCAACCGTACACATGTTCGTCCCTTCGTCCTTGCCATTCGTATTCCTATTCCTATTCCTATTGCGATTCTGATTCTGATTCCGACTCCCAACGCCCCTTGCAACTTTTGCTTGTGTGCTTTGATTACTATTCAAATATTGTGACAGTGTGAAAAATAAACAAATTTGCATTATTTATTTTCATATTTGTTTGCTTTTGGGCCTGACAGTGACTACGAGAGTGAGGCTCCATTTCCCCATTTTTCCATTCCCCCAAAGCGCCAAAAGCAACTTTTCCCTCAAAGTTTGCTCGTAATTTTTCCAACAATTAATAAAACAAATTATGCATTGAAAAGAGGCAGCGAGGGACTTTTTATTTAAATGTGATATCTACAAAGAGCCTAATTTATGAGGGGACAGCTGAAAAAGCGACGCGCTAATTGATTCTTATTTTTTAAATTTTAGGAATTAGGAGAGATTTGAAAGATATACTGTGAAGGTGCCAAAAAGTAGGCAGTGATTTCAGTGATTCCAAATATACTGTTGCATACTTTTAGACACCTTTCTTACACAATTGATTTTTATTTTTAGATTTAAGAAACTTGAAAATATTTGTAATAAACAAGGATAGATTATAAAGGTGCCGAAAGGTAGGCAGTGATTCGAAATATATTGCTGCATACTTTTAGATACCTTTTCTAATACATTATTCGAATATAATTGAAATGAAAGAACCCCGTATTTTTATTAATTTTACAGAAAACATAACAACTTTGCTTATAAATGAGATGTTTAGTTGGTTATGTCAGATCTTCCTCATTCCCTCGCTTTTCCCCATTTTCCCCAGCAAAAGTAACCACAGCTGCGGTCATGACAAAGTAAATCTAAAATACGCAAAATATTGTGTGTCGTGTCATTAGTTTGCGGCGCCTCAAAAGAAGGCAAGACCGTTTTCTTGGCATCGCCTTGTTTTTTGCCGCATAAGTTGTGATTTATGAGCCGAGGCAGCAGTAGTAGACGAGCAGAACAGCAGCACCTTTGGCCAGCCAGTATCCAGTATCTAGTATCCTACATCCCATCCAGTACACCCATCCACCATCTCAGATCATCACGCGTTGGGCTCTGGGTGGCGGCGGCCTGCGAAAAGCCATAAAGTGCAAATGGTGCCCAGGGGAATCATCAAACAGCAAAAAGCTGCCATAAAACGACACAAACATGTGCGCAGCACCAACGCCGCGCGGCAGAGTGGAAATGGGATGGTATGGGGATGGTATGGGGCCTGTTCGGGATGGGATATCATGGGTAAGGTGGCTGAAACTGAAACTGAAACGGAGACCCGGAAATAGATACCCCATCAAGTGGTCAACATTCGTTGGCTGCTGGTGTGTTTGTGCTCTCGCTGCCAGATTGGATATCAGTGTAAACATCAAAGTAGTTGGCAAATCACTCACACGTAGCCAACTAAAAGCTGTGGAGCTGTGGACCAGCAAGAGGATGGCTAAGATGGTTAAGATGGTCGCTGAAGGCTCGGGAGAAGGATGTATGTGCACGGCATACAAATTGGCGGCAGTTTTGGGGCACACTGAGCGAAATAACGACGCGGCTTGGTTAACTTGCAAAGGAGGGAGGGGAAATGGGAATTAATACAATAATGGCGACAAGCCTGCCTTCGCCTTTTGTATCGACCTCTCAGTAAGCCACCAGATATTCGGTTTGAAAGGAAACTAATGGGAATGGAAAGCTCTTATTGAAACGTGATATTTCACATTAGAATGCTTTTGTTCATTAACAAAAGTGACAATATAAAACTATAGCACAAATTAAAATTTTAAAACCATTAATAAAATATTTTTGAAACATTTTAAAATAGATTATTGGATAATTATGCCAGAGAGGATTTCAGTTCAAGCCAAAAATAACTTATATTACGAATACTAAATTATCCAAATTAAAATAAACCGCGTACCTAAAGATTGTTCAGTGAAAAGGCTCAAGGATTCAAACGTTAAGATTTTTAGGTAAATAAAATGGAAATATAATAAGAAAAATAATAAAATAACATTTTAAAATCACTTTTAAACGTCGAATTGGGTGTCTAAAAGAATGCAATAATATTATGTTTAATCCAAAAACTATATAGTTCTTCACTGCATACTTTCAGGCACATATTTTGACAGTTAAAAGTGATTTCGTAACACCAGCTATTTATGTTTCCACTTCTTAATCGCTAATTGCACTCACCCACGATGTTGAGGTACACGGAGTGTCCAATAGGGGGCGTGGTCGATATCTGGCACTCGTATATCCCGGAGTCCTTGCGCTGCGCGTAGCGTATACGCAATGTCCAGTCCTCGGCGTGGGGCGAATGCATGGCCTCGAAGCGCTGGTCGGAGGTGTACGTGTAGCGGCCCACGGTCAGCAGGTGTATATCCCTGTGCCGCACCCAGGACACCTGCAAGGACGAGAAAGAAGGAGGCTTTTAGTGCGGCGTCTGGCGACAGGTGAAATGGGAAATGGAAAGTGGGAAATGGCGACGAGAAGCCTCCAAAGTGCAGCGCAACTGACTTTTGGGGCTTTTAATGGCGCGCTTAGTCATCGATTTGACTCCTGTGTGTGTGTGGCTGGCTGAGTATGTGTCTGCTGCCCGATTACAGGACACTCAAATACACGCACACACACACACACAAGCCACCGGAGACTGTCGGACGACAAACAATTTAAATGCCAAATTGAAATCGAATGTGGCTGGACCAAAACTCTTGCACTGAAAGCATTTCCATGTTCAAATCTATGGTCTTGTAATTAACATTGGAAACAAAATACTGTATTGATTTCTTTATATTTACCATAACTAGAAAATAGTCAGAGGTAATTAATTACATCTAGTTAAATAATAAATATGTATTAGTTATTTATTAATAAACAATACGTTCTGCTCCACCGATCAATTAATATTATATTGTCTGTTTTTACATTTATCTCTTCCTTTTCAAATTTTTTTATTTGCAGTATCTTGCTTTTATAATTAAATAAAAAATATTTATTTATTAATTTTGTAATTATAGCTAGTTAAATAATAAATATTTTTTATTTATTTACTAAAACCTGCTTCATAATTATTTAACTAATTTTTCTGTCTGTTTTTACATTTTTCACTTCCTGTTTTCCTCTTTATATTTTCAATATCTTGCATTAATATTTATGTTTTGATTTTAATAACTTTTGCTTAGTGTTGGTTTGCTGCTAAGCTTGTCGAATCGTCGTGGCCCACTGCCTTTTGTGGGACTCCCCAAAAAGTCCCGGCCAACTTCTCCTCGCTCCTGCATGCTCTTTGAGTTTTATGGCGAATACCCAACCCCCCTCGATGGCTCTTAACTGTTGGCCATAATTACGCGCCGCTTAACTCGCTGCCAGGGGCGGGGGAAAAGGGGAAGGGAAGCGACAAATCAACAAACGCATCGCATTTTGGGTGCGGGAAAAAGGATTCTGGGATTTTGGGTTTCGGAACGTTGACATCGCCTGTGGTCTGCGGCAATGGCGCGAAACAATCGCTTGCCGCCAAAAAATGTGTGTGCGTGTGGATGCGGGGCCGCCATTGAGGATTTGGGATTTGGTATTTTGGATTGTGTTGACTTTGTCCCACTGCCCGCATTTACATACTACCGACGTAGCGACGTACCGACGAGGCTGACCAACATGCACGGCCACCCATGGACCCCCTTATCACCTCGCTCACCACTTCAGCCTGGCTTCTGCATGTTTAAATGCGAATTGGAATCGAAAATTTTGGATGATTCGGGAATCGGGATGGGAGATGGGGATTGGAATGGGGGATAGGGAGCAGATGTCCCTCTGTCAGTCTGCCTTTTCCCTCTACACATTTTCATATTTCCTGCTTAGACACACTCGAAAACATGCACTGAAAAAAAGGACGTTTTTTGAAATATTTAGAATTAATGTTTTAAATTTTAAAAATAAAATTTAAGTTTCCGTAGATGCACATACCTATATATATTAAGCAATTGAACTTAAGATTTCGTATTTGGTATTTCGGATTCTGTTGACTTTTTCATACTACCGACGTGCACGAGGCTCACCAAATGAGGAACAAAGTGCATTAAACTATTGCAAATATTTAAAATTAATATTAATTTAATTTCAAATATAAAATGCAATTTAATCGAAATATAAAATAGACACTACCGACATCTCTTGTAGGTGAAATGAGGAACAAAGAACCTTATTTAATATTAATTTAATTTGAAATATTAAATGCAGGTCTATTCATTATCTATTATCTATTGAAATACAACTTTTCTCTCTCTGCACAAGCCCACAACGAAGTGATTTCGTTCTCTACGCCCTGGCAGATGTAATTATTTTAAGGGACTCTCCCTGGCTTTGCAGCCTCTTTCGATGTGCAGCATTTAATTGTACTTTTGTTTCAAAATTCAGTTTACTCGAGAGTTCCACTCTAAATCACCCACACCCACACACTCACACTCGCACACACACACTCACCCAATGGGTGGACATATATTAGTCCCTATGATTATTTGTTTCGTGCTGCTGGTTTTATGCATTACCACTAACGATGGCAGCATGTTTGAGTTTGTTTTGCTCTGGGAATTGAAAATCAGACGGATGGCAGAATATTGAATATTGATTTAAGATCTTTAATGGTTATTCCCTGATTTTAGATACATTTTCCTTGTTTTTACTATAAATTCGTTGTACTAATTATGTAATTAGCTTCAGGGGAACCGCAATTCGCATCGCATAGCCCATATTTAATTATAATGCACTTGCAACGACATGAATAACCCTAAATTTGGCATGTTTGGGCCATCATTTCAGGCACTTTTTTCCAGCATTTCGTGTATTTTTCTCTGGCCATTTAAGTATTTTTGTGTTTGGTTTAGTCATTACGCAACACAGTCTGTAATTATTTTGTGCGGCTTTTTGGGTCTGTTAATGAATTTGTTGTACAATTTTCAAGCTGCATTCTGGGCATTCCAATTGCATGTGAGGGCAATTAGATAATTACGACAACATTATTAGCAAATTAATTTTGATTTTATGCGGCGGATGCCAAACGCCAAAAAGAGGACTGTGCATTTTCCCGCTTTCCCAGCCGCCTTTCCACCCATCCAACCCACTCTTATATAAAGAGATATTCCCTCTGTTTTCCGTACAATTGCAAATTGTGCATTTTTGTTGCATTGGCGGCAGGCCAAATCATTTGGCAAAGGAAATGTGTGAGAATGGAAGTCGGGGGACTGCGATTGCGATTGCGACTGCCTTGGCCCATTTAATAGGGCCAAAATAAATGCCAGGCAATATAAATTAAATAATAACCAGAGGCACTAAATGCACTTTAAGCCTTTTTAAATACCTTTAAGGCAGAAACTACAAATTACAAATCAATAAACATTCAGAAAATCCTCCAAATTGCCTTTGGAATATCAAAGCAATCGTTTGAGCTGATAATCAAAAAATAGCTGTTTTTATTCAAGCCAAAACACAAAATATTTATGAGTAAAAGTGGAAAATTTACGAGGGAATCTCTCACAAAACTCACAAAGTTCTCCATCTTTCCATTGTAATTGGCGAAAAACTCAAACTCACTCACATACTTTACTTTTGGCAATCCTTGAGCTCGCCAAATATTGTTGTGCATAAATTTGATTGCATTTTGATTTCAGTCAGATTTGCTCATCCTTCAATCCGAATTCCCTTCATCCCTTCAGCCAAAAAGCGAAGCAATTTATGGTGCTCCAAAAATGATTTCCGCCGCTCAGTGCTTCAAAAATCGTAAGGGGGTAGGTACTTTTGGGATGCTTGATCCGAAGCCATTATTGTGTGCTACAATATATACTCTCTGAAACCAATTCAGATTCCGATTCCGATTCAGATTCACTTCGACTGCAGCAGCTGCCACAATTTCGCGTTTCTGCTGTTTTCCGAGGCCCCAAATGAAGTGACCCCCCCTTGGAAAATCCGCCCCTCCTCACCAGGAAAATCCCAACCCAATTCGACGACCCTGGCTAGCAGCACGGCATAAAAACAGTTGCCGGCTTACAGCCATTTCAAATATGCCTCTGGCTTTTTTGGCATCCATTCCGCCCCCTTTTGTGTGCCAAAAAAGGGGGCGTGGCCCCTGGCAGGCGAACGAGGCGAACAGGAAGCAGGAAAATCCAACAGCAAAAAGCAGCAAAATGAGCAAAATTATGAGTGCAGAATTTTCTAATTTAATGTGATTATTATTTGCACTATCTTGTCTGCGTTTCGCCGGCTTTCGTTTCGTTTCGTTTCGCAGGGCTCAATTTATTTAGCGAGAATTTCTGGCCAGCATCACGGAAGTGTCATTAGTCAGGTTTCTGTGCCATCGGAGGAGGAGGAGGAGGAGGGATATAGATGAGGTGGCTGGAGGATGGTGGATGGAGGATGGAGCATCGGGGAACTGCAACTTGCCAGCAAAATATTTGCCTTTAAATTTGAAATCAAATTAAATGACAGGCAAACACGTGAAAATGAATTATATATTAATTGCATTACTTTCGAAAGTGAGTTGTTGATGTGGGTTTAAAGGTTTTAGTCAAAAAAATAAAGAGTAAGTAAAATAAGTATGTTGTTGCATTGGCTGAATAACCAAAAATGTTGTACATCAAAAGTAAAGATAACAAAAAAATTTAAAAATGTAGAACTCAACATCACGTAAATTAAAATAAATAATATTTATAAATAGTAATATATAGTAATATATTTGTTGTAGGTTTTAGGTTAAAAGAAAAAAGTGAAATTAAGGTACTGAATAATCAGATTTAAATCATTAGTATAGATAACAAATTCTTTATCATTTTAAGATAAATAAAACAATATAATCCCACAACTAAATAAATTCCGAGTTATTAATATTTATGTCATATTAAAATAAATGCAACAAAAATATACAAATAAAGAAATAATATAAATAAACACCTAAAAAATAATAATGAGCAGTAATATATTTAAATTAAAAGTAATAAATTATTTCCGTTTGGAAAGTTGGGAAATGCGTAAGGAGGAATGATAATTATAACAGAAATATGCTTTGTAAATGGCAATCATCAAATATATTCCCCTGTGAGCCTGCGAAAATCCCCTTAATCCGATTCCCCGGGATGTCTTAAGACAGTTTTTCCCCCGCTTTCCCGTTTCCGTGCGGAATGACTTGTGAGTTGTCTGTTTCTGCTGTGTCTGTTTTGTATGTTTTGTCTGCTTTGTGTGTTTTGTGTATTTTTTGTATATATGAGTGGCGGAAGGTCGAAGGTGGAACCCAGGGGGGTGGGCACTGATTGGCACTTCATTTCGACTGCAGTCGGACTCCCCAATCAGCAACCTCTCACGTGCAGCAACAATGGCAACAATAAACTAAGCAAACAACTCGGGGAAAAGGCGGGAAAAACGGTGGGAAATTCGCAGGGGGGGAGTGAAAAGGTAGAGCTCCTTGCCTTACATATTCAAAAGCAAGGACATCTCATAATTTGCGCTCGTTTCCATCGCTTCCCAGCTTCCAGCGGTGCAATATAAACCAACTAAAAAGTTTCACGCAGCGCAAACTTTAAGCTTCCCACGGAACCTAAAAAGAACACCCTGGATTTTACAGAGAAAAAAAAACCAGGGGGGGGGGGAATACAAAGTGTCGCCGGAGCAAAGAAAAACAAGCAGCGAGTAAGGCGTCGTGGAAAAAAGTTGTCAGCGCGGCTTTGGGGACGCATGAAGCACATGCCCCAGTCCCGATTCGACTAAAGAATTCCCCCGAAAAGCCCCCTCGAAAACCCCCTTTTCCAGCCAGCCAATCATCTGAAGGGCGGGATGCCGAAACCTCCTAATGTCCCCGTTGTCCGTGATATGTGTGCCACCAGAAAACAAGAGGGTATTAGGTGATATTCGGTAGTCGATACTTTACATACCCTCGAAGGACTTTTCATCCTAATAAATACTAAATGATAACTGAATATATATTAAATATTTTATAAATATATATTAAATGTTTTATAAATATGTTATTAAATATGATTACTAAATACATATAAAATATTTTATAAATATGATATTAAATTTGACAAATATTTCATTTTTTTAGAGTATGGAGCTATTTAATTTTTCAACTAATAAAATAAATATTAATATAATAAATATTTAATATGATAAAATATAAAAATTAAATATATATTAAATATTTTATAAATATGATATAAAATATAATAAATATTTTGTACCAAAGTAACAAAAGATCTACCTAAAAAATAGAATATTCAAGTATATAAAATGCAATACATATTTTGTATTCAATTCATAGTTGAGGATTAGTGTGTTATTTAATTCAAATATAAGTAAATATAAGATTTTAAAGACTTTTCTTGTCCGCTGTGAAACCTTGGCAACCTCTGCGAAGTCGGGCGTCTTGAAAGGGTATTCCAGGGTGTTCGAGGCGAAAGGAGAGAGGCGAAAAGAGAAGCCAGACCAGAAATCTTTTTGCACCACAACAAAAAGCCGGTTACGGCGACTTTATCGGCGCTCCGGACGGAAAACGCAGTGGACAAATCCAGTGCAAGGAGAAAAAGTGCTCCTCTCATCCCGCCTGAGTTTCCCGAGTTTCCCTTGTAATGCGATTTTCATTTCTTTATTCGCCGCTGTTATTGGCATTTTCTTCTCGCTGTTTTCCCGCTCGCACCGCACTCTTCATTCATTTCGGAAAACGCAGTGGGAATCAGCACGAACTCGGTTCAAACTCGGTCTCAAAGCTAGAAAACTTTCCCAGAGTTCGCAAGAGTTGGCAAACAAAACTACAAATTTTCTCCACTCACATTCAATTGTCAATCAATTTAAGATGTATGAAAAATGTATGAAAATATCTTAAATGCCCTATCTTAAATATTTTATATTTCCATTTAAATCTGAACAAAGTCTACAACATATTTCAGTTAAGTTATAAAAGGCAGAGAATTTCCCCAAATTATTGCTATTTTCAACTAATGGAGTAAAACCCCTTCATCAACTTGGTGATAAACCCTTATCAGTAACTCAGTAAACTGGCTCAGCGCGCTCAGCTCAAGTTTATTTGACTTTGGCAATTGAAACCTCGGCTTCCTCGGTTTTTTGCTGCTGTTTTTTATTTTTTTGCCTTTTCGGCGGGGCGCCGCAACTGATGTTGGGAAATTTGGTACAACTACAGAGCGCGGGGAGCAGAAAAAGGCCAACCAATTTGCAGCCACCCCAGCCACAAGGCGCCTCCCCTCACTCCCCTGGAATCACCACTTGGTGGGATGTCTGGGTTTTCCCGGCTGCATGTTTATTTATTTTCACTCCGCCTCGCACCGCTTTGTTTTATGCATGTCGCGGATCCAGATCCCCGCAAAAAAACGCAAAATAACGATGGCAGAAGGAGAAAAGCGTGCAAAAAGCCACTTCCGGCACTTACAACGACACCTACGCATGGCCACGCCTGCCCCCTCCGAAGGCTTTTCGCCGCCGTCTCTGTTGCTCACTTTTTACAGCCATAACCCGCTTTTTCTCCACATTCTTCATTTACTTCGAGCACTGTGAGAAATTCGAGATGGAAGCTAGTAGAAAAATGTATTTCCTATAAAGCGAGCAGCGACACAAAGAAGAATCGACAGGCATGCTTTGAAAATATTTTAGAGAGCCATTTCTAGTTATTAGAAAAAGGAAAAAATAATTTTAAAAATTAAATAATTTTCTGATTTTAAAATGTCAGTTATATTTATTTTTCCCAGTGTTTTATACCAGTTTGGAATTCCAGCTGCTGCGGTGGCTGTCTCTTGTCACCGCAGCAACAAAACTACGGAGTCAAGTCGAAAGTTCGGCACGCCCACCGCTTAGCCCACCGCCCACCGCCCAACGCCCATTTAAGCTAAAAAGTAAACCAATTGTTAGTTTTAATGGAATTTATTGGGTAAATATTTGCTAAGCACAAGAAATTGCTTGTGAACATTTGTCGTCGTTTGGTTGATTTAAGATTAAAACTTTTCTAAGGGCAGTTTTTGGGGGAGGGAAGGGGAAGGAGAGCCCAACCCCCGTAGAGGATAGAGGAGGATGCCAATCAAACCCAGTGCTTCAATGACATTATTGCTTTTAATTTATTTTGAATTTCTTGCTGGTGTCCCTGCCTTTCCGAAATCCCGAAATCCCCCATAACCATCCGAAATCCCCATCCCCATCACCGTTTCCAGCACCCAGCATCCAACATCATCCAGTGTTCTTTTCTCTCCTTTTTCCTGTTGTCGGCTCTCTGTTAAAAGTTTTCATTACTGTTTGTTAGTTGACGACGTCGCTTTTAGTTAGTAAATGTCTTTCTGTGGGCGGTGGGTGGATGGTGAAGAACCGAGGGGGGGGGGGGATTGCTTTTTATGATTTATGCTCGACCAAGTTTTAAGACAGCTCCACCAGCAGCATGACAAAGCTTTTGTTATGCATCTTTTAATTTGGTCAATAAATGTCGTCTTGCCAAGGGACTTTCCAGGGAAATCGGGGAAAGCAGGGAAAGCGACGGTTTGATTAGGCCATGGGTTTATGGGTCGGGATAAATGCCGTTAGGGCCAATTTGCTCGAACACGTTCACTCATTAGTTTGCCTTGGCCCATCCCCTCCGCCCTTAAAGCGATAGAGAACGAGAGATTGGACTTGTCAAACAATGGCCTTGAGGGACCTGGGGTCACTTGGTGGGTGGAAGGTGGGTGGGGATAAGGTCTCTCATCTCTGGGGGTTGTCCCTTTTCTTTTCTGGGCACTGCTGTCCCTGAATTTTGGTCCCAAAATCAAACAAGTCTCAAATTTATATGTGATAAAAAAGAAAATTAGTCCATAATTAAATTGAGAAATAAGGCATTTCTACACCGAGAAAATGAATCACGTAAAATTACGCTCCCAATTTCAGTTTTTAATAATATTATCCATGGTAGTGACACAAAAGTAATGCATCTACCCATGAAATGCGCTGTTTTTCCATTGTTGCATCTGGTTTATGGGCCATTTGTAGTTTTTGTTTGGCGATAACCATGTCGTAGTTATTTCGATTTCGATTGACAACTAAAATAAACAGAACCCAGAACTATTGACCATGTTCTCAGCATGGCATCTGTAAATACCTGAACAGGTCGAACCACCCCCTTTGTTCATTGGAATTTCCCCCCCTTTGAAAGCAATTGTCGGCGGTACTCGGTGCTCATGTGCCTCTGGCACTTTGCTCAGCCTGTTGTTCAATTATTTTACAATCAACTTCTCTGAAAACATCAATAGGTATCGCCCCGGGTGGATCGGCACAGCACGAGCTCAACTGAACGTGCCCCTGTCCCTTTTCAGTTGACAATCTTATTGTTGCTGACATTGCTGCACAGTGGCGCACTGAGAGAAAATAGGTATGCATTTACAACAAATAACACAAATATAAAAAAAATTAATATAGTAAAAAATTAAATAAAATCTATTTGTTTAAAATAATGCCATTTGAATACAAATATTATATGTATTTATATTAAAAATTAAAATCTTAAATGGGGAATTTTTTTCCCCCCATTTCATACTGATTTACTTAGTATTTTTCCGAGTGCTCTATATCATCTGCCTGAGTCCTTCTCGGGGCGCACCTTTTGTTCGGCCGCTGACGACGATGCTGATTATATCGAGTCGCTGCCTCTACCCCCTCCACCTCTAGCCCTCCCCCTCCCCCACCCACTAGCCACGCCCCCCGCAAGGTCGCATTTGTTCCACTTATTCCACTTGAACGCTTCGTTAAGAGCAAACTTTCGCTCTAATGTTTTTCAGCGCCTTTCTTTTGTTGCCGCCGCTGCGTCGAACTGCTCGAAACGGCGGCTCACGGTGGAATGTTGCTCGGAAAAACGGGGAAAACTGGGGAAAACTTCTCCGCGGCAATTGTCGAGGACAGCAGGACATGGGGACATCAGGACAGCAGGACACCAGGACACCAGGACAGCAGGACATCGGTGCAAGGAGGCGAACATGGACACCAACACGAACACGTTCCACGTGAAGCCTATCAAGTGTAAGTACAGCCAGTCGGCCGACGAGTACACGAGGCAAAAACTTATCTAATTCCAAATTAATCTGGCGGAAGGGAAATTGAGAAGATTTATGTGGCAAAAGCGGCTCGAGAGCACTCGAAAATAAATTATTCTCAGCACTTGTAGTTTGCTTTTTTGGTATATAAAATATATAGTGCATAAATAAGACTCCATCAAAAATATTTTATTAATTTAATATAAATAATTTGTATATCTATCTAAAAGGTTTTAATGAAATATAATTCATATTTATATCTATCTAAATATTTATGTATTTTTAAAATATTTAATTATAATTAATATAATATAATTAATATTTATATCTATTTTATTTTATTATATTTTATATAAAGCAAAAAGGCTTTTAAATAGTTTTTATAATAAGAAATAGATCTGATACTGATAATGCGACTTAAAATCCCTTTACTCAGCTAAATAAGTGTAAAATGATTAAATGCAGCAAATTAAATAAGACAAATAAGCCTAATCGCCCTTCGTTTTTTACCAATTTGTTCTAATTTAATTTGAAGCGGCATAATCCCTAGTACACCATTTTTTCTCCAAGTATAGGTGGATAGGTGGTCGGTGTGGCTTTGGCCGTGAGGTGAGTTGGATGGCGGCTGAGACTCCTGCGGAATGACAACGAAGCGAGGCGACCTTGCTTAGCGATGAGTGGGTCGGCGTACGTGTTTCGTTTAACGCTTAGCGCTCCTCCTCGAAGGACCTCCTCCCAGGACCTCGTCCAGCGAGTCTCCCCTGCATTCCACCCCCCGAAGATTAGCCAGCGTTCCTGGGAGCCAAGCCGAAAGCGAAGCGCACTGCGGAGCGACATTGACAAAGTTTGCACAGAAAAAAGGGATGTCTGAACTGACAGCCAAGTTGCCGCTGGCGACAAACGGAAATCACCTGCAAGGACTCGCATTCGTCCTTTTCGAAGGGGGGTCCTTGCAACAAATACCCCCAACGCTGTGCTCAACTTTTATGACAGTTTTCATTTGCTGCCGCCGCCTCCTGATTTTTCCCATTTTCCCTCTCCCATTTTTTCCACCCATTTTCCTGTGGCACATCCTTGCGGTTGTTTCGGTTTTTAGTTTCCAGTTTTCAGTTTCCAGCGCACTGCGGCCGCAGTTTTGTGTTTATACACATCGCATTGCCTTTTTTCGTGTAAATGTTTTACGACAACATTGCCTTTGACCGGGCCAACTTAAGAAGGGGACGAGTTAAAAGGGACGGGAGACGAATGCCGCTGACAAGCTCGTCGTGTAATTTATGATTTATGCCATTCGGACTGACAGTCGCTGGCATTATAATTGCGATCCCTGGCCCCCTTTCCCCTTTCCCCCTTTTGGCCCAACTCGCCAGTTGTCGTGTGCAGTTGCTGTGGAAATTCCACTTCGTTTCGTTTGACTTTCGCCTTTTGAACTGGAATTAAACAATTAAGTAGCCAGATTCTCACAAATCAGTCGTATGGGCAGCTGGGCGGAAGTTTGCATTTTAATTTGCCTTATTATACCCTTGCAGAGGGTATTATGATTTCAGTCAGAAGTTTGCAACGCAGTGAAGGAGACGTTTCCGACCCCATAAAGTATATATATTCTTGATTAGCATCACTAGACGAGTCGATCTAGCCATGTCCGTCTGTCCGTCCGTCTGTCCGTCCGTCTGTCCGTCTGTCCGTCTGTCCGTCTGTCTGTCTGTCCGTCTGTCCGTCTGTCCGTCTGTCCGTCTGTCTGTTTCTACGCAAACTAGTCTCTCAGTTTGTAAGCTATCGGGATGAAACTTTCCCAAAAGTCTTCTTACTATTGCAGGTAGTATATAAGTCGGAACCGACCGGATCGGACAACTATATCCTATAGCTCCCATAGGAAGGATCGGAAAAAAGACGTTAAAAAAATTCTAGCTTCGGTGTTTTTTGAAGTATTACCTTCTAATCTTGGGAATATTATTTTTTATATATTTCTGAATTTCGAATTAAATATTTAAAAAATCGGATCACTATATCATGTAGCTGCCATAGGAACGGTCGAAAAATTAAATGGAAATTAATAGGAAAAAAATTATATCTTTGTTGATTTTTATTACATTCTCTTCTACTCTGGGATATGACTATTTTTAAATATTTCCGAATTTCGATTTTAATTTTAACAAGATCGAACTACTATATCATTTAGCTGCCATAGAAACGATCGAAAAATTTATGTGAAATAATAGGAAATTTAACATTTTTGCGATTTGTAAATTAATAGAATGATCTGCAAGGGTATATAAGCTTCGGCTTGCGAAGCTAGCTTCCTTTCTTGTTTTTTGTTGACTTTTAAGGGGAGATTTAAAAACATGAAGGAACTAAGCGAGAATTATTTATATAAATTATATTTATTGAATATTTTTCAGACATGTCAGTAATATACCTATGCTCATAATATGGTGTTGAATAACTTATCTGGTTCTGGAGTATTTTTATAAATTATATTCTTGAATATTTTTTGGACAGAAACGTTCTGTCTTGACTTTCAATTATAATAACTCATTTCAGTATTATATGTAGCTATGCTCCAAATATGATGTTGAATAAGTTATCTGTTATTATGGTATATTCCAGTATATTCTAGTATACTTCTGTAATGAAGATGGGTGCTAAATTGGCTATGCAAAATCACTTTTAAAAGCATGTCAATTCGTTATGCTCACTTTTGTTTGTTCAAATCATTGTGTTTCTTATTTGGGACTTCCTTCCTCTTGTTTTCATCCCCACTAATGAAGCAGAAGTTTTTTGGTGCCAAGTTCACGTTTGAAAGCTCCTCAAGTGTAAGTAAATTAGAAAAGGGTGAAAAACTAGTCACTTTCCCCGGATGGCGATGAAAATTGTTGAATCGCAGAAGAAAAGAGAGTTTTCCGGAGCTTCGAGTTCGGTTTGGGCCATTGTTTGTTTGGGGGCTTATGCTTTGGTTACTTATTTTTTCCCTCCCATTTCTGTTTAATATAAATAAAAGCCATAAATAAGATGCACGACGGCTGTCGGAAAAAGTGGGAAAAGCGACGGAGAAAGCGAAGAGGCAAGCACGTAGGGAAAATGCCGGGAAAGTCTCGCCAACCGGAGATTTTGCTTGAGCCTGATTGGCAAGATGGCTGGCAGTCGATTGGTCCGAAAGATGTGTTTAAGCATGATTGATTGGGCACCTTAAGTTGACTTCGATAAAAGTCCGCTAGGTGGAGCTACACCATGTAAATACTTTAGAACGGATGTTAGGATCTGTTGATCTCTGAATTTTAAAAATCTTTCAAATCAACGGCTGATTAAAATTATAACTAAGTTTTCCTTGTTTTTTAAGTACAGTATTTTGTATTTCTTGGATATTATTTATGAGAAGTCATTAAAAAGTCGAAAATAAGAAGGAAATCGGAATAAATATCAGTAAATACCTTTGAAACCTTCCATTCGTTTCAATTCGAAATCAAATACAATTTGGTTTATTGACTCGCAGTAAATGTGAGGATACACTACCTTACACCACATAGCACACCATTATCTATTTGCACAGACCATCTAGAAAATCTAGAAAGTAGTCATTTGGGGCAGTTTTCCTTTCCCTTTCCACTTTCCACCTCCTCGAATCGGTTATTCCGTTGACCCTCGCTCCATTTTCCCTGTTTGATTCGAAGCCAAGTATGCTAATAAAAGGTAAGCAAGACAGGGCTGCACATGTTGTGCTGAAAGCTGAAAGCCAATAAATATGCAAAGATATCGAAATAGCCCTCAAAGGGGGCGTGGCACTCTCTTACCTGCCTTGCAGATACAAGATACAAGATACACCTCATACATATCATACATATCCCATATGGCTACGCATTTTTCGATGCGAATATATTTTTGAGAATGTGCCGCCTGTGCGTATACGTGTTACGTATTTGTGTTTGTATTTGCTTTAAATCACTCATACGCAACGTTTTGCATTTTGAATAATTTATCATTCTGTTGGAAAAACGTTGAGGAGATGGAAATTTATCATATATGTAGGTGTGTATAGATGGTAGCTGAGCGATTGCGACTGCAAGTATTCATACGACCCATCGGTCACACAAATTGTCTCTGCTGAAGGAGATAAATATGAAATTTCAGCGTATTTCAGGAGGAATTAGCATAAGAAGGCCATCAATGGCCTGCGCGATGAATTTATGGTTAACCAGGATTGTTTGATTTGCCTTCTGCTCCCTGTGCTAATGACACTCGCAGGACACGTTTCGCTGCCAGGATGCGGCGGCAACAGCTTTTCATAAACCGCAAGTGTCCGATCCTAACGAGCTAAACGGTGTTTCAGGGGGTTGAAGGTCCTTTCCGGCAGGTGGTTGTTATCCCTTGTTGTTCGCCCCTTTCCTCCTTTCGACTGCCTTGTGTTTTCCGGCTTCAATTGCCGGTGGCGTCGAAAATTCGTAAGCGAAATTGAATGAAATTGCCGGGGCAACAACAACAACAGAGAGATGAAATAATAATAATAATAATAAGCAGCGACTGCTGCCCCTTTTCCCTTTTTTTCCCCTTGGATCCAGGCACGTAACGCAATTTCGCTTATTTTATTTTTTTATTTAAGCTGCGGGCCAGGGAAATTGTATTTAAATGCCGGGATGGCCATCCAGCACCCCAACCTTTGACCTGCCACATTAGCGGGGTGTTTGGGATGGTATATAACACGATATAAAGATGGCATAGGGGATGCCAGGAGCCTCGGGGGCAAGGATAGATATAAGGTGAAGCAATCACCGGGCACGTAAATCAAAAACCATTGACGAAGATAAACGATGGCAGTGGATATCTGCATACATATGTCACCTGGCAACCCTGGCAAACACCCGACAACCCTCTCACACTCGCTCTAATTGCCGAGCAGCCCGAGCAATTTATTATGTATTATTGGGTTTATTGTTTACTGCTGTTTGCTGGCAGGAAAAAAATACATCGGGAAAAGGGGGAATTTTATGGGGTATTTGCATAATCATTAATCGTAAAAAAGAAAGGGAATATTCTATTCTGGCTATTAAGTATATTTATAGAATATTTATGGTATATTTATTATAGTATATTTATTTATTTATTTATATTTGTATATTTATTTCTTTAAAGTTGTTTAATATCTAAAATACTTGATTTTAAAATATAATAAAAATAATGAAGATAAATAATTAAATTATAAAGTATATTTAAATTCGGCACATTAAATTTTGGCACGTGTAAAACTCGGGAGGGCTCAGGAATTCGCGATGGGATAGGGTAAACACACTTGAGATCATTAGCTGGTTTTCCTTTGTATCAGAGACACATTTTCCGCGACATTTTCACCGCGTTGCCCCTGCCAGCTAAGTAAATGCTGGAACATTGACAGCTGGCACAAAGGCAGACAATTGTTGTTGCCGCCTGCGTTTTCCCATTTTTCCGTTTCTCCTTTTTCCGGCTGCCATGACAGTCGCTCAGCTTTTCGACTTTCAGTTTCGGTTTCGCTTTCCCTTGGATGGATTTTATGTCAGCGCGCCCCGTGAAGCGCATAGCGAAAAATATTAAACATTTCTTTGATTGATTTGCTTTTAGTCTTGGCAGCAGGGTGCCACGCCCACTTCATCTACCGCCTGCCGCCCCTCAAACCCGCGAAAAAAAGCGATGACAACACACGAGAATGTGATTTTCTTTTAGCTATATAAATATATATAAATATATTTTGATTTTTCGATTGAGGGGGCGGCGCCCCACCGACATCTTCGCATGGGCGTGGCCCGGGGGGCGTGGCAATCGCTGTGTTTAAAGGATGTTCAAGGATCCACGCCCCCAAAAAAAGAAAGAAACTTGCGCCACCCTGGGAAAAAGTGATTTTTTAATGAGTCCCCTGACTTTTTGCCCAACTGAAGTATTAAAACTAATTTAATGAATGCACTACGAATTCCCTTTTTGGCACAAAGAGAAGGAGGTTCTCAGATTTTTTGCGGGGGGAAATGGAAATGGAATGGGAATTGGGTTCATTCGGTTGACATTCTTAAACTTTTTCTCTTCTCTCTTTTCGGGCGAAAGCCGAAACGAAAGTTCGTTTTTATTCCTCCTCTCGATTCTGGATTCTTTTGCTCGTGAAGTTGCTTTTAGTCCTGTGCCGTTCAGCAGGCAAACAAACAAACAGACAGTGAAGGCGGGCAAAAAGCGAGTGGGCGTGGCACTCACACGCAGAGGCGGCGAAAAAAGAAGGAACAAAAAGTGGAAACGCAATTTTTATTTTCGTGCGTGGAGCAAAAGGCTTTGACTTTCGCAAAAAAAAAACGAATACAACTTTTTCACCGGAAGAAAATGTTCACTTAATTTAAGGAAATATATTTGGTATTTTTATAAAATACATTAATTTTTACATAGGTAGTTTCCAGGATACTGAGTTTATTGCTCTAGTTTTTCAAAATTCTTTCTGCAATTTGATAAAATGATAACTAAGGTTTTAGACAACAACAAAAATTTAGTAAGGAAGAAATAAATATGAAAAATCAAGACTTAAATAATTAAATACCCAAGCTAAAAGTACATTTTTTTTTTCTGTACCTCCGGCGTTGCCCAAGCAGATAAATATTTTCTTTTTTCGAGCCCACGTATGAAAGCGAAACGAATACGCATTGAAATCACAGTGGCGTCCACCTGCGATGAGAGCGGGGTGTGGTGACGGGGGTGATGGACCCACTGCGGTGTGCAATCGCAAAACAAAAGGCCAAAGATTGGATGGGGAGTGCAAAAAAGAAGGATGCAAGGACCCCCGGCGGAACGGGAACGGCGGAAACGGAACGGAAAAGGCAAAGGGAAAGGGGAGTTGGGACACAGCGAAACCTCACACGCTAAATTGCATTTTCAATTGTTTCTCGGGGCCAAAGGACTGGATTCCGGGGGCTTCGGTGGGGCAGGCGGGCAGGCAGGTTCGGTTACAACTGGCAGTGACAATTTACTTGTAAAATCAACCGCAACAATTTCAATTGCAGTTGCCCAGAAATCGACGGGGGTCAACCAGCCCCCAACCCCCCTTAACCGAAAAAACCCCCTTGACAGTGGTCAAACCACCAAAAAGCCCTAACTAAGATTTTCATTGAACTTCAATAAATTAAGATAGAAATGTAGATAATATGTAGAAAATATTAGAGAGTATGTAGATAATATGTAGATACTATGTAAACACTAAATTATAGTACATTTATTTCCTATCCATTACTTACTGTACCTGCCGAGTTTTTTATTTAGTTATTGATTGAACATTGAATAACATACAACAAGCTCAAGTACTTTAGGAAGCTAAGTACTTCACCTGAGCAAACAATCACTTAAAGTCACTTGAAAAAGCATCCAAAGACCAAATCGATATACATTTTTGGAGTGCCTGTGGTTTTTCACCACTGTACTTGGACTACTGGACTTGGGCTCCTCAGTCATCATGGTCACGTTGTCGTTGTCGTTGTCGTTGTCGTTGTTCCTTCTGTGGCTGCGGTCATTGCTCAGGGCATTGGCAATTCAATTGATGCAAATCGATGCGCACTCCACACATGCACATTGTGTGTGTGCGTACACTCCACACACACCCTCACAATTACACACTAATGAAGTACATGCAATGAGAATTTGAAGCACCACCTCCCCCTTCCCCTCCCCCCAGAATTACCACCCCAATCTGCAGCCATTGGCATTCTGCGGTGTCGAAGGAGCCTTGACTTGCGGTCGTCGCCTTTCGAAGACCGCAAATGACATGTTCCTTCAGTCAGCAACGCCACCCCCTAGGCCACCCAGCCACCCATCAAAAACCACCCACGCAAAGTTAAGTGGAGGCTTTGTTAATAAACACTCGGCTTCGGTTGCCACCAAATCGCGTTTGCTAATGAATTGCAAAGGGAAATTGTAATGTCGCCTGATTGCCCGCACTCGGAATCTTCTGGGAATTGGCTTGAAAATGTGGAGAATTTTCATTGCCAGCGATTTAGTTTCAAGTGGGGAACAAGTATTTTCCGGAAATTTATATTATGTCCTCGAAATTACTTGGAAAATATTTTATTTATATTTTCTATTTATTACAGATTTTATAAAGACAAAAAAGGATTCAAATTGTTGTCAAAAATGCTCTTGTTTAACCGGTTTTCAGCCATAATTTCTATAAACCAAGGCGCAAAGCTAAAAGAACAACTGTTTCGAGCAGCCAACAACCTAAACTAACGATCCCCATCACTTTTGGGAAAATGTAATTTTTCAGCAAATTTTCGCATTTTTGATTTTTTCATGATTTTTTTCAAAAAATTACAAAAAAATAAAATGTCTAGATTTGAACGCAAATCGATTCAGAATTTAGCTACGAGTTCAACAAGGTATGACATTCCATATTTGGGCTATTATTTCCATTGTTTCGGCAAAAAAATGGATATTTTAGGGTGGAAAAAATGCATTTGAATTTTAGACAAAAATTAACTCTTTTTTTTCGGTTTTTTCAGCCGTAATTTGGACAAATCAAGGCCGAGAGCTAAACGACCGACTGTTTTGGACAGCTAACAACCTAAACTAACGATCCCATCACTTTTGGGAGAATTTAATTTTTCACCAATTTTCGCATTTTTGATAAGGGGTTACATCATGATTTTTTGCAAAAAATGGCCAAAAATTAAAATGTCCAGATTTGAACGCAAATCGATTGGAAATCCAATTACGAGCTCAACGAGGAATGACATTCCCTATTCTGAGCTTTTCATGGTAATAGGTCAGTCAAAATACCTAATTTCTAAGGAAGAAAACCAAGTTACTGCTGAGTACTGAGCACCCATTATCGATAGTGTTTTTTTGTTTTTAGAATATTTAATTGATTCTAGGTACAATTTCTGTTTAATTAGTTTTAAGAAAGTTTCAAATACGCTTTAAGTAAGTAAATAGATAAACCTGCAACGATACTTTTTATAAGTATTAAATTATGAGCAAAAAGTGCTGCTTACTTTATGGCGCCATTTATTGTTTTGCATAAAAAAGCCGCTTCAAAATTGTTAAATCGCATGGAAAATGGCTGCCATTAAGGGACGTGGACAAGGACATGTGCAAGCTGCAAGTACAAGGACTCCGTATTCTGAAAATGGAACTTATTCAGTCTGCGGCCTGATATAATTCATGGACCAACATCTTCTGAGTAATTAGGCGTCTGGGAGGAAATCAACTGATATCCGAGGAACGGGCGACCGGAGTAATAAATGGCCAGCTGCTCGGCCTGTGATTAATTACACAGTATTTAGCCAGCTCATCAGCTTCGATGAATCGAAAATGGACCATGCGGCAAATGCATATATCACGCTGGGAATTTGGTAAGTAATACGGGCGCATATGTATGAATATTTGGGAGCACAAAACAATAAGTCTCCACTGGATTCTGGATTTATGCCAGTCAGGCACTCAGGCAGTTACTAGTTGTTAGTTCTCAGTTCTCGGGAGTAAACAGAGCCAAGTAATGGGAAAGCTAATTGGATCTTAGGCCGAAGTAATCGGTTCTGATAAAATAAGTTTAGTTAATGGGAGAGGATGAAGCAAAAAACAAATAAAGTAAATATTCTAGGGAGATGAAGTTATGCAAGCAGTAAATGGACTGCTTGCACTGCTTCCATTGCATACCATTAATTGCTCATATCTTTTTAGTAAATGGTCCGACCTTAAAATTTTCTTTTACACTTCGATATATATTAATAAACACAACCAAAAGGCGTTCACACCTTTAAAAAATCTGTAAAGATGAGTGCGCCAGGCAACCTTACAAAGCTCCCGAAATAAACCGCTCAAAAATTCCCACAAATTTGAGCCAAAAATAAAGTTTTAATCAAATAATTTAGAAAGCTCACACAGCAACTAATCTCCAAGCCTTTCAGTTGGCTTTCGGGTGAAAATAACACGGCAAAAGGAAAAGTTTTGCGCCATCACAACTGGAAACCAGAAGTGCAGAAAAATCGGAAACAAGTTCTGACAGCGGCAGCCGTGTGACTTTTGATATGAAATCTTCTAGTTGGTAATCCGATAGTTTTCTGGCCGACAGAGAACAACAATTAACTGGGGAATAATTGATACCGAGCCGGCACTGTACTTAATTGACGCTTGTTTGCTTGTTTGCGTTTTGTGAGACTCGTAGCTAGGTGGGCGTCCATTACTGCGGAAAATGACGAAAGACCGAGTTTTCCGGTGAATTCCAACCCCTTTTTCCATCTCCATCTCCGCGTCATTCATTCACTTTGTCAAACTGAAATTAAAACGGGAAGCAAACTTTTTTTCGGCTTTTAGGCGGCTTGTAGGAGGAGGGGACTCGAACTCGCAGGAGGAGTCCTGGCCACTCACCTAATAAGCCAGCAAAGCGTAAAAATTTGCAAAGTTTTATGGCCGCCCGCGACACTTGAGGAAACTTGCTAAAAGGCGGGGGATTCGTCGTCGTCCGCGATTCACCATTCACGATTCACGAGCCACGTCACTCATACGCAGCGTTGTGCGGACCAAAACTAAAAATGAACTAAATGCAACTGCAAATGAAACTGAAACTGAAAACTGCAAATGAACGGAGTGAAACATTTGCAACGCCTTTGTTTTGGCATTGTTTTCGGATTTCGCTCGCCGGCTGCCCGAGTTGAAAGTTCAAAGTTGAAAGTTTAATTTGCTAATTGTTTAACAGCTGCAACAGCGGCGGCAGCAGCGAAATGCAACTGCATTTTCCATTTTCCAGCTGCATTTTCATAATGAAAACCCCGCTTTTCACTTACAACTTTTCACTCGGAGGGCGAGGCTAAAATCCAAACCAAAAACGACAGGCGACAGCTGCCTTCGGCCACGCCCCCTCCTTGAAAGGGGCGTAGGGGGGCTTAAGGGGGCGTGGCATGCTGCAGCTGCAGCTCTCTCGCCGCCCTGTCAAGCGTAACGCCTTTTGACAAGTTTGCCCGGCGAAAGTTTTACGTGTTTTTTCTTTTTGGTCAAGTACTTTGAAATTATTATGCACAGCTTCCACTTGCATCCGCATCCGCATCCGCATCCCCACATCCCACTGCCTACAGATTTTAGTGCGTACTCACCGTGCGATTGCCCAAATTCTTGACGCGGCAGGTCAGCTTCACCGTCTTGCCCACGAGTCCCGTGATGTTGGTGCCGATGGTCGTGTCGAAGGTCGGACCTCCGGTTCCGGGCGTCGGCAGGTCCTGCAGGAAGTCGGTGAAGAAGCGCTTCGAGGCGCCCTCCGTGCAGCCTGCAATTATAATTACGGAAGATGGAAGAACAACATTTAGTTGGCAGCTTAAAGTGTCGGCGAACTGAGGGCTACAAGTATATTATAAAATAATTTAACCCTTGAAAGGAAGGCCCAGGCGAAATAACATGGCTTCATTTTGTTCGTTTCAAAATTAAATAATTTGTTTAAAAATCGAGAGAGAACTTAAAATGATCCAAAAGTCTTGTATTCACAAGATAATATTCGCAGATATAAAGATACAATTAGTAGTAAGCCGATCCCGACAGAAAATATGGTAAAAATGTTACAAAGATAAACAAAACGAGAAGAAAACATTAAATTGAAGGAATTTAATTAATTAGAAGCACCCTCAACAAAGAAATATTACGATATTTTTTTTTAGTTTATTTATTTTTAAGAAAGTTTGGGATTAAAAATATACCTCTTCACATATACATATATGGCTTTTCCGACCGACTGCTCTACAATTAACTAAACCATCCATTGTTTTCGAGTAACATAATAATAGTAATAACGAGCTGCTAGGCGACATGACAGCTATGACAGGCTCATGTCCGAAATAACAAAGAGCCCCCATTTTCCGTTTTCCATTCCCCGATTTTCCCCGAATGACTACGAAATGGCAGGTGGGCCGTAGGATGGGTGGAGAATGGCTTTGTTATCGGATTTTATACCTCTTCTAAGCTTTTCCCGCACCCTTTTTCCTGGAAATGCATTCGTGTTGCTGTCTCGTGTCTCAAGTAATAATTTAAAAATTAGTACAAAAAAGAAAAACCCTTTGAGCTCTCTTTCTCGCTGCAGTGGAAAACCGAAAGCCCCCGGGGGCATTGAAAAATGCACTTAACAAGTGTTGTAAGTGCCCCACATATCAGTGTGTGTGTGTGTGTGTGTTTGTTTGATGGTGTGGGTGTGAAGGGGTGTGTTTCGAGGGGTGTGGGTATGTAATGCCTAGCCAGGGCCATTTGTTGACAGCGTCATGTGGCGTTAATTGCCACTTTACAACGAGTGGCAATTTGGAGCCGATCGAAAGCCGGCTCCCTCTACACACTCACACACTCGCACCTTCCACACACACATATATATGTATATATGTATAAGCAGACCCCACAGGACCAACATATGTATACATTTACAAAAAAATAAGAAGAAAAAAGAAAATAACATATATGGACACGCTGCAAAAAAGCTATCACTTTCTTATTGCCTCAAAAACATGGAAAAAACCAAAAAAAAAATTGCACAATTTAGTAACTAAAAATTGCCTCAATTAATAAAATAATATAATCAATCAATCATTCCAATTAAAATCATAAGCTAAATATTTAAGATCTTATTGATTGTTAATGTTTAATATTTAAATTATTTCTTTAAAATTTCCAAACAACAAAGTACACATTGAAATATAATTTAAATAGTTATTAAAATAAATATTTAATATATTTATTGGCTAGATTTTTAATGCTTAATATTAAAATAATTTCTTTAAATTGAATAACAACTATTGAATGAATTTCCAAAATATCCATTACACATTAAAATATAATTTTAAGGCCTTAAATATTTATTTGTAATATTTTTTTACAGTGCAGCTTCAATAAGTCCACATACAAGCTGGCTACAGTCCACAGCTGTTGCTCCGCCTCTCGTGAATTTTCCCACAGCTTTTCTTTTTCCCCTTTTCCCTCGAAGGGAAGTGCAACAAAGAAGGGAAACAAAAAACAGCAAAGGAAAAAGGGAAAAGCGAGGAAAAACGAGGAAAAACAAACAACAGCGAAAGGCGAAAATTACTTAATGAAAATGGCTACGAAGGGCAATTAATTAAATGATAAACGCCCATATTATATGCCCAGTAGCTTGTTTGTTGTTCTGTAAGCAGTTTATGTAACATGCTGTTGCTCTTGTACTCTGTATTCAGTGTTCTGTGTTCTCTGCAGTGGAATATTCGGCGATTGCCGGGGTGTTCGCCTGGCATCTCCGATAACTGCCCATCGCCAGCCGGAGTAGCAAATTGAGGCCCGAGTGCCGCTGGCCAGATAAGTTTCACAGTTTCGGAGTGCCTTCTTTTCTCTCCTTTCTCCTTTCCCCGGGCGAATAACCAGCGTCTCCGAAATGCCACTTGCAATGTGCTGCCAGCATCCAGAAATCAGCAGCCAGCCACTTGCCACCTGAAGCCCGAAACCAGACTCCTGCATGGTGCAATGTGCCATGTGCAACCTGCAACTTGGAACAGACACGACTGTCGGCAGATTAGCTCGACTCGGGAGCATTTTGCACAAATAAAGAAGTTTAACGACCAGTGGCAGATATAAAAAGCTGCTCAGTATCAGTTTACAGCTTCCAGAAATTCCACAAATAAAAAGAAAATCATTTTTTGGAATTTAGGAAAAATAACAAAATATAAAGTAATAGCAGTATTCATTTTGTTGTAATTTAAGCATCCAGCATTCTAGAAACTTTTAATTATTTTTAAATCCATTTATTTTAGCCAGCTAGATGAGTGGAAAATATTAAAATTTCTTCTTGGTTTCTTTTTTGAACTAGTTAAATGCGAATCATAATTAAGGCAAATATTTGCGTATTTTAATTCAATTGCATAATTAAACAAACAATTAAGTGTGGAAAAAGCTGCGTAGAGCAAGCACAGGTGAAACGAAACGAAACGAGCCCAAACGAAAGGGAAGCGGAAACGGAAGTGGAAGTGGAAGCGGAAACGGAAGCCAACGTAACGAAGCGGACGAAAATGGCCGCCCCAAAATGGCAGCGACATTTGCTAAGTGTTAAGTGCCATTTTTGGCATCCACATCCATGATCTCTGAGCCGGTGGCACTTTTCTATTTTGGAGACGAGGTGTGGCAGCTACGAGATAGGAGATACGAGTGCAGAGCGATTACACCGACGATTATGCTGATGAGCAAGTGGGTTTCGGTGGGCTGTGGTTTCGGTGGATTCGGTGGGTGGGTAAAGTAGGAGAGGTAGGTTGGCTGCACAAGGCCTTTCGGTGGCTGCAAGCCAATTAAAGGCGAGCCTGTGTCAGTCCTTCGGGGTGACACGTCCTCCTCCTCGCGATCCCGGCCGCCCTTGGCTGTCGTCAGCTGATTTATGGCCGCCATTCACATGCACGTCCTCATGCTCCTGCTCACAGCACACCCTCATAACCCACAGATTACCCAACGCGAGAGTGGCAAAAGGACCTTTTTCGCGCTGTTTCGATACCCCTTACTTTACCTAGTTTAATTCTCTTTTGTTTTGAAATAATATTTGTTGTATATTAGTAATTATTTACCTAGTTTATCTGGTTTAATTAGCTGTTTTGTAGTATTTATATATTATTTTCTTTTCTTTTCTAGTTTCTAGTATATTTTAATTTTATCTAGTTTAATTCGCTGTCTTGTACTTTTTATTGTTTTTATTTATTTTTCTTGTTTCTAGTTTAATTCAAGGAATCTCTCAGAATATTTTCAATACCCTATAGCTTATGAATATAATAGTTTGGAATTTTTTAATAATTTTAAATTAGTAAAATAATATTTTTTCATTATATTTTTATTTTCGTATACTTTATTTTTATATAATATTTTTTTTCTTTAAAAAATTATTTAATGGGTACCCTGAAAAGCCCAACCAAAGCTTTTCCTGTTTGGCCACAGTATTTGGGTTAAAAAGTAAAAAAGTAGAAAGTAAAAAGTGAAAGTACCCAGCTCTCTCTCTGTTCCGCCTCCGCCTCCAACGACACGACACGTCCTCGTTTTGGGTTTACAACTTGGCCAGAAAGAATTATGTTATGCAAACACACATGGCCCTCTTATCCTCTTATCCTGGCTGCTGTTATTTGTTCAGCGTTTTATGCACTCGCTGCGGCGCCTCAGCTTCAGACTCAAACTCAAACTCACACTCAAAACTCAGACTCACGCTCCTTCTGCGTAATTGAAGTTCATAATTTTTTTATTAAACACACATATTCAGTGTCCTTTGTCTTTGGTCCTTTGCATTTTTATGCTTTTTTTACACCATTCCCCGTCCAATATCCTGGCAGCCAACGACTTGTCCCGCTGTGCGTGATAATGTTTTGAGCATGCCATTCAAGAAGCAGTCGACAGCCGAGGCATCGTTAAGTTGTCAATTGCCAGGATAACAAAAGTGATGGCCTGACAGGGGGGTGGTAAGGGAGGGGGGTAAGGAGCTCCCCCGAACTGCCTTAATGCCCGCTGACATTTGAGCAACTTGATTAAGGCGCCACTTGCTTAGGAACATGATTTCTATGATTTTTTCCAATATTCGACGGTTAAGAAAGCTCTTAGAGAAATGGAAAAAAATTATAAAGTTTGAAGAAAATATACATTTCGGTTTTTCTACGATATAATTATACTTTTTTTTTTGTTAAAGCACAGAAAGATATTTATAAAATTGATTTTCATTCGTTTTAAAGCGGGAAAATGTAATTTAAATTTTTAAAGAATATTTAAAATACATTCCATATGGAATTTTTTATAAAAAACACTATAAATTTCAGATTTGAGTTGTAGAGTAAATGTAAAACGAATTAACAGTAACATTCAATACAAAATATATTTATTTTAATTTTAAGCAGCCCTTTGCCTCTATTAAACACATAGAAACTTATTTACAAGATTCATTATCGTTCTCTTTAAAATGACATAAATGCAATTTAAATTTTCGCCGAATTTTCACATTTAAAATACATGTGAGATGGAATTTTCAAAAAAAATATATCTATAAATTTCGGGTTGGCTGAATAAATGTAAAAACGAATTAATAGTACACACCAATATAAAAGTGCCCTGCTACTTAATCCGATGTCATGGTGAAATTTATGAAAAACCCGAATTCGGCAAAGATCAGCACTTATTCGCCCGTCAAACTCGGGGCGGAAATAGTGAAAAACACTTCCATCCAGCCCATCTGCATATGAAAAAGTGCGAAACTCGAAACTCGACGATTACTTATGGGCCGTACCTATATCAGATTTATATATCAAATTAATAATTGTAATTTCTTTATTTGCGAAGCCCGCGGGATATACGCTTTGCGAAAAAAATCTTGCAATTTGGCAAAAAAGCGAGCCAGAAATATATGGCGAATACTATAAATGGTATAATAAATTTGTGCAATTTTTTATCGAATGCTTGGCGGGGCCATAAAAATGTGCGATTGAAGCATCAACTATGGCTTTTAATGCCCAAACCCAGGCCCAAACACATTGTAGGCCCTCAATCGATTGTCTGCCTCTCAACTCTCAACCCTTTTGCGATGCTAGGCCGATTGCATATGCATATGTACACCTCTGCCGATTTTATCTGCTTTTTTCTTTTGGCCAAGCTCAATTTAACGGGCATTTTTATGTTACCGCCGCGCGATTTGAGCGGGCTTTTCCCCTCCCCACCCCTTCACTTTTAATACCCATACCTGTTGCTTGGCCAGGAAACTGGGCCATCCACTCAGCGCCAAAAATCCGAGAACTGAAAAAGGCTGGCTCTGTGGTCCAGTGAACGAGAGCCGAGTTTTGCCGGCTTGGCCATTGCTTTCAACATTTATCATACGCAGTGTTGGCCGGGCTAAGTGCGCACTTAAGCGCCGTGTGGACGGGGAATTGGGGGGGGGGGGGGGTCGTAAGGAGGCGTGGCTGGGGTTCCAGGGGTCATGTGGCATGCCAATTTTATGGTTTTTAAAGCAAATAAAATAATTTATTAGCATACGGGGAGTGCTACGTGCGGCTGCACCGGTCGTCGGGATTACCAGCCCAACACAAGAAAGAGGGGCGAGAATTTTCGGGGCGGAAAAGTCAGCGGCTAAGCCAAGTCAACGCATCGCATCAAGTGCAGTGCTTCGTTCGTGACTGTGGCAGCCCTGGCGGGCATTTCCGGCACAACCACTACCACTTCGAGTGGCATATATGATGGCGGGCGGCAGAGGGCGGGCGGATCTGAATCTGGATCCCTGGCACACAACATGTGTGCGTATGTGCGCTGCCAAAACTGCCAAAAACTGGGGACACTTTAATTGAGTTGGCAGCGAAACGAGAGCGATTGCGATTGCCAGCCAACAAAAAAGTGCGGGAAAGCGGGAAAAAATGAGAAAAACTAACACGGAGGCTGGAGTGAAATTTGCCCGAAAAGCAAGCACAAACAAGGAAAAAATCGAGTGGAAAGTGGTGGTGAAAGTGGAGAGCAGAGAGGAGAAAGGAGAAGGGAAGGAGAGGCACTCGAAGCGGGCGCAATCATTCCGTCATGCGTCATAAGTCCCGTCGCCCTGTGCGCCAAGAAGTATGCAAATAAAATTGTCAACGGGGCTAAGCATCTGCCTGCGGCTCCTTTTCGTCCCTTTTCGTCCTTCCCGGCTGCCTCCTCTTCCTCTTCCGTCCTTATCGCAGCCACAACCAAAACCCTTGACGTTCATGTCGCGCCGCCTTAAATATGTCTGCCCATCGAGATAGATCCGCGGCTTTTCCCGCTCTTTCAACTCCGGAGATATGAGTGTGCCATTGCCATTTTCGTTTGGCCTAGCACAAAGTGTCTTTCTAATCGGAATATATATATGGAATTTATAATATTAAAATCCAATAATAATATCAAAATATATCTACTAATATCCATTATATATATTGAATTTAAAATATTAGTGCAGCTTAATCTTTATTAAATAATTTTGTATCAATAAATAAAATATTGGTAATATTAAATAAATATAATGTTATTTTTGAAAAATTATTATATCAAAAATTATTGTACCATTAAAGAAATATTGCTAATAAGAAATAAATATTATGTTCGTTTTTTTTTAAATTATTATATTACAAATTATTGTTTCATTAAATGAAATATTGCTAATATGACATAAATAATATATATACATTTTTTAATATCATTTCTTCTTCTAGAAATTACCAAATTAAAAATAACACTATTAATTTATATAGCTGTTCATATTTTCCATCTTATCGAATTGTTATATAATAACCTTTCAGAAATTACAGGGCTTACCTATTATCCAAAACATTTCTGCACATTTCAGCCCACCCTTTTCGCCGAGTGTACCTTCAGTCACACACGAGTCAAGGCCTCGTCACAAACATAAAAATGGAAAAGGGGACCCACTCGAGGAGTCAGGGACCTCAGCTGATAGGCATTTATGTAAAAGTTAATCGCATGATATGCTGATAAAATGCACAAAAACGAGCAGCAGATGAAATATATCTTATATCTATGGCAAAAGTGACTGCAAAAAACTTGTACGGAAACTTTTTAATGCTGAGCTTTAGCTTTTTCTTTGTATGTGGAATGGAACACGAGCCGAGTGGGCGGTGGGCGTGGCCCCAGAGATTAGCATTCAAATGGAAGAGGAAGAGGAAGCAGCCGCTTTGGTCTCCCAATTGAAAGTTTGTCTTTGATTGAAATAGTTTTCAGAACGAAGAGGAAAAAAATGCACAGATGAATCAGATTAGAGGAAATCAGAACGAAGGTGCTCGAAAGAAAAAAGAAGGCCATAAATTGGCCAATTTTATGCTTGAAAGCCGATCGAAAAGGCCAACTGATTTTGATTTTGATTTAATTAAAATTTAAATTAGTTTACCATATGGAATGCCAAATTTGTGGTCTAGTTTCTTTTAATAAATAAATTTAAAATTAAATTAAATTATATGTCATTGGCAAATTCAAAAAATATTCAGCAAAATGTTTAAATAATAAGTAGAAAACAAAATAAATAAACAATTAATAAATACATAATTCAATTGTATGTTTGGCAAAATGGTTAACTAAAATCGAACTGATATATCGATTTTATACTGGGTTGGTCAGTCTGACTGGCTATTGAGGAGCTTATTTTAGGGATTTTTATGCAAATTTAAGCTTTCCCCCTTGGAAAACCACACTCGCACTCGCACCCCCTTTATTTTTTTCCCCTTTGCATAGATTTTCAATTTCTGCCGGGCATTTCCGCTTCAGCCGTTTTATAATTCACTAACTTGGCAATTTTCTTCAGCCATCGAAGCCACCACCCGAATTCGCAGTAAAGTCCAGTAGTCCAGTCGTCCATAATGCTTTTTCGGTTGGTCAGAAATTGAACTCATTTGCATATAAGCGTGTAATATATTGTTGACCCGGGCTGAGAGGCTGTCGCCTAATGGCCCTGCCCTTCAGCCCATCCGCCCATCAACCCATGACATTTATCAAAAAGAAAAAGTCGAAAAGTGGCTGGCAAAGCGAACAAGAAACTAGCCAAAAAAAAAAAAAAACGAAGGAAGCGTCGCTTTTTTCCAGCGACTTGGAGGCGAAAATCGAGTGAAAATGCCTGAGAACACCCCTCAATATCCTTTCAACATGCCCAATGTTCAATGTGTTTGCCCCCCTTCGACGCCCCTGCGACGGCCATTTGAATGTCAAATGAGTTTTGTGCCAAGTTCAGCAATTTTACATTTTCAATTGGCTCCTTTTCATAATTTCCGGGTCATTTTGGTCATTTTTTGCGAGGCAGAACAGAAAAATATTATATTACCGAAATTGGCCATCAACGGGAAAACCTAAGTTATGTAATGGAAATCGACTGAAAGTCGACTCTTTGACTTGTAGTATTATTATAATTTATTAATGATAATTTATCAAACTTACTTTTAATAATATTAAAATTATATTTAATGAAAATATGGCACAAATGGGAATGGCACATGCAATAAATAATTTAATAAAAAAAAAAAAAAAAATATATATATATATATAAGGATAAATTAAAGATAAATCTTACATGTACGTTTTATTATACCCGTTACTCGTAGAGTAAAAGGGTATATTGTATTCGTGCAAAAGTATGTAACAGCTAGAAGGAAGCGTTTCCGACCCCATAAAGTATATATATTCTTGATCAGGATCACTAGCCGAGTCGATCTAGCCATGTCCGTCTGTCCGTCTGTCTGTCCGTCTGTCTGTCCGTCTGTCTGTCTGTATGAACGCTGAGATCTCGGAAACTATAAAAGCTAGAAGATTGGCATTTTGCATGCAGATTCTAGGAGTTCCTACGCAGCGCAAGTTTGTTTCAAAAAGGTGCCACGCCCCCCCTAACGCCCACAATCGCTTATATACGATTTTAAAAATTTCAATATTTCGGAAAAGTAAAAATGCAGTTTTATTGTGTTTATCAATACCTATCGAAATGTAGAATAAATTTTTCTAATCGGACCATTCGTTAAAAAGTTATGCGTGTTCAAAGTTTCTATCTCCATCTCCCTCGCACTCCCTTTACCTGAGTAACGGGTATCTGATTGTCGGGGCACCCGACTATAGCGTTCTCTCTTGTTATACCCGTTACTCGTAGAGTAAAAGGGTATATTGTATTCGTGCAAAAGTATGTAACAGGGAGAAGGAAGCGTTTCCGACCCCATAAAGTATATATATTCTTGATCAGGATCACTAGCCGAGTCGATCTAGCCATGTCCGTCTGTCCGTCTGTCTGTCCGTCTGTCTGTATGAACGCTGAGATCTCGGAAACTATAAAAGCTAGAAGGTTGAGATTTCACACACATATTCTTGGGCTTCCTACGCAGCGCAAGTTTGTTTCATCGAGGTGCCACGCCCCCCCTAACGCCCACAATCGCCATAAACGATTTTCAAATGTGTCTGGAGGCCACATCTTTTAAGATTTTAAAAATATATAAACGCAATTTTATAGTGTTTATTAATACCTATCGAAATGTAGAAGACATTTTTCAAATCGGACCATTCATTAAAAAGTTATACGCAATCAAAATTGTTTATATATCTATCTCCCTCGCACTCCCTTTAGCCCCAATAGATAGTCGGGACACCAACCCGAGTACAGCGTTCGCACTCCCTTCAGCTGAGTGACGGGTATTAGATAGTCGGGACACCAACCCGACTATAGCGTTCTCTCTTGTTTTTATTTATAATTATTAAATTATTTGAATTTTCTTTAAAAAATAGCGCTTATAGCAAAAATAGCAAATGCAATAAAGAAAGAATGTTCACTAAAGAGAGTATTTTTTTAAGATAAATCTTAAAAGTAAGTTCCCTATTTTATTTATTTTTTCATTCCCCATCGAAAATAACAACGTTTGTCTGCCTCAATTTTTCTTTTCTCTCCCGCCGACACATAACACATAACTCACACTTTTCATGACTTTTGCGGACAGAAACAAACGATTCTTTGACTTGTTTTCAATGTTTTTCCAAAGTCACAGTAGCAACGGCAGCAGAATGATGTATGGCCACGGCAGCGGCAGCAATATCGGTTGAAACCGCACCAAAGGAAGGAAGGAACTACTATAATTGCAATGGAGCAACAATGGGAAAGGAAACTGGAGGGAAAGGGGTGAAAAACAGAAGCTCTGTATATAAAAGTGCTAAAAGTAAGCGAAAGAACACGAGGAACATCGAAAACAGTAACAGTAACAGTAACAGCAACACAGCAACTTTGGCCGCAGTGCCAGCAGCAACATGCAACATGCCAGCAGCAACTTGCAACATGCAACAACCACATGCCAGTGGCCACACTGACCACTCTGCTGACCATTTAATGGCCGCCTCGAGGACATGGTGTCAGCAACAGGACACCCGTAGGACTCTCTGGACTCTTTGGGGATGAAGATGAAGAACCACGCCCACAACGCATGCGCAACAAGCTAATCATGAAGCCGTTTTTGGAGGACTCAAGAGGACATCGGGATTTACGCTTCCTGATTCCCGATTCCCGTTGTCCGCTACCCGTTTCTCTATTCTCCACTCTCCACGTCGCGCCTGCCTGATTTTCAATTTCAATTTGGACGATAAATGGGCACGGCTGGCTGGCTGGCTGAGTTCTCCACTGCATCTAGTGCATCCTCTACTGTCTACTGTCCCTCCCCCCAAAAACCCTGCTCGTTTATCATGGACGCATATTGCTGACCGCAGCATGCAGCTAAATTTATGCTTAGACTGACCACCCGCAGTCCACCCACTCAGGCATCACACACTGGAGCACCACCCACTCTGGCACCACCCACCGATTTCCCTCACTGTGTTAAAAATTTGATTTCTTTCTCGACGCTTTGGCGGAATGGATAGGATAGCGAGAAGTGATGATGAACTATGCATGAAATGTATAAATTACATTTAAATAATCGCAAATATTTAAATTTTAAATCTTTTAATATTTATTTATGTTCCCATTCTTATTTATTCATTTTAATATATTTTTTTATTTAATCTTAAAGTCATTTCAATCGTATAAATATTCTAAAATCGTTGTGACTAAGGCAATAAACATAAGTATTTATTTGTGGCGTTGGATCTAAACAAATTACAAAATTCAAAGCATTCTAAAAAAGGACATTAATTCCTTTGATTTTTGGGATATATGTAGTAGTATTTTGTTTTATTTATTTATTATTTTTATTTATTTTTTTTGTTAAAGCTGCAATTTCAGCAATGGTATCGATTCCATGGCAATACATCTACAAGTTCCCTAAGCTTTGAAATTTTAACCGCTTCCACAGGCAACTCCTCAGGACCACAAAATATAAACAACTTCTTTTGTGGCTGGCTGATGGTTGAAAATTTAAAGCTTTCTCCCTCGGATACTTTAGGGTATTACAGCTTCTTTATGGCCAACTTGGACGGCGCTCTTTTCGAAAGAGAAATTCTTTCGCCTGTTTTTTTCCCAGCGACCCTTCGTCCTTCGTCCTCCGCCCGGCATGTCATGTCAGCGTTGTCATTGTTGTCAGTGTCATCACAGCAGCTGAAGCTCTGGTTGGCCCTCCCCCCTCTCCCCTCTCCGCGCCGGTTTCACAGGATCTCCCTATGTCGCAGGAGCTCCTTTTTCCTGGCGGTGGCTTTGCGGTCGCCGTTTGCCATTCGCCATTCGCTATTCGCTATTCGGCCATCGTCGTCATCGTCGTTCTGCTTGTCATTAGACTTATGTCATTGTTCAGCCAAGTGCGCCGGCGACGACGACGACAGCAGCAGCAGCAACATCAGCAACAGCAACATCAGCAGCAACAGCAACAGCTGCTGCAACTATTGTGCCATATTTACTGCACATGCACTAGAATAAAATTATGCACTTTGAAGCCACTTTTGTATTTAATATTAATTTGTTTTTAAAGGATTTTAACAATTTATATTGAGTAATTGATTAATTAAATTTTTTTTATTTATTTATTATTTTATTTATTCATCGAATGTAATTTGAATCATAATAAAATGATGCACTTTGAAGCATTTTTAGCATTCATTTTAATTTGTAAACATTCCAAATTTTTTAAAGGGATTTTTACAATTTACATTGAGTAATTTATTAATTTAATTTATTTATTTATTTTATTTTATATTTATTTATATTTTTGTTTATTAGTAACTGCAATCTTCTAAATGATTTTTACAATTTATATTTCATGATTACTTTATCTATTTAATTATACTTTTATTTATAGAATTTAATTGAAAATTAAACTATTTTTAATTTCTTTTAAATATTTCGTAGAATTAGAAAATATTTCCTACAAATTGAAAATATTTCCTAGATCAAAATAGTTCAAGATTTTCGAGTGCAGCTTGCCACGCCCACTGCTGCGCTGAGGGGCGGAACATGGATGTGTATGTGTATGTGTCGCTTTGCGTTCGCATTTTACGTGCGCGCATCTAAACTGACATTCCAATTATTCTTATCGCATCAGAGGAACAACCCAACAACCCAAAGCGAATCCTAAAACGAACCACCCGCCTCGCAGCCCGGTTATAAATGGCCCAGCGTCTTTTCAGTTTCAGTTCAGCCAAGTCAGTCAGTCATTCAGTCAGTCAGTCAGTCATTCAGTTAGTCACTCAAGTCGGAGTTCATTTCGCGGCGTTTTGATGGCATTTTTCATATTTCCCCCGCCCCATATATCCCATATCCCATTTAATGGCCCTGCTCGAAACTCAAAACTATTTAACTTGCGGTTAAGTTGGCCAGTGCGGCGAGATGAGATTGTAATGCTGATAGGACTAAAGATGGGGATGGAGATGGGGATAGTAGGGGAGATAGAAGAAGGTTTGCCCTGATTTATGTCGTTTCCAGATTCCGACAAGGGGTATAATGGACGGCGGCCTAGCTTTCTGGGCAATCAAGGGGAGTATTCGAACTTCTGGGATTTATAATGTCGCTATTCAAGAACTTAGGTCTCTTGGAAATCATGAAAAAATTATAGAAAATTTATGAATGAAAATATGATTCTTTGAAAATTACAAAATAAATTAAAAGCGAAAACACTACAAAAGAACTAAAAAGTTAATTTTCTAACATTTATTCTCTCAAAGACCTCAAAATAATATTCAATTAAAATAATTAAAATAAAAAATAGTTTAAAAAAACATTAAAATATTTATTATGTTAAATAGAAGAATTTTTAGTTAAGTTAAATTTCTTACAAAAGAAAGTAAATTAAAAGGGAGAAAAAAAAATAATTATTGCCTTCCATTTCCCAGCAATTTCACTTCATTACTTTTTCATTAGCCGATCGACCTGTTGAATGGAACCGAATTTAACGGAACTCCCCGCCTTATCAACGGGGTCGCCAAAGCGATGACCCAGTTCGTTTAATCGCTACCCCACCTTCACTTTAATTGCTATTCAATTTACTGTAGCTTCTAGCCATGCAAGCTGCTTAGAATAAATAACGAAAAAAACGAAGTTTCGTCACAAAATTATTGATCGCTTTTCATTTAGCGCTTGTCATTAGGCCCCCAGTACGCCCTTTGATCCCTCGTTTTTCCGGGGGTAAACGGGGGTGGAAAATGGGGTGACACGAAGGGGACAAAGGGAAACCGGCTAAGCTGACTTTAATCAGACCAACAACAATTTTTCCGCAGCTGACATTTTATTGATTGCCATCAGTTGACTTGAACATTAATTTCATCAAAGCTGCGGCTCCACGAAAAAAAAAGGAAGGAAAAAGAAAGGTTTTGTTGGTTGTTGGTGACCTCGAAAAGCCATTAAAGTGAAATAATATAAAGTAAAGTAAAGTGAAATGGAATAAGAGGTTTATTGCTCTCATTCCGCTGCACAAGACAAAACTCATTTAAATCGAATTTACGAAGGACCAAGGATAACTGCAGTTTGAACAGTTCCATATCTCTTTTTTTATATATTTATCTATCCATCTACTGGTGCATCCAACTACTCATATTTTAACGAGCATTGTGTTGTAGAAATCTAGAAATCTAGCAACCTGGAAACCCGAATGCTTTTCCGCTCAATTTGCAATTTGCGATGCGCTGAAATGCTGTCCCTATTTTATTTTCCATTTTTCCTATTTTATTTCTATTTCACATCCCCCTGCCACGCCCCCAATAATCAAAGCACGCTTACGGCTTGTTATTTTAAATTTCAGTTTATAAAATAGAAAATAGATGGCGGAGTAGATGATTTAAAACAATTTCAGCTGCTGCTGCTGATAAAGCTGATGAAGCTGCAGTCGCGGGCCAAACGAAATTGTTTTTACGTGCCGCGCATGCAAAATGGATTCCCGGTGAAAGGGGGCGTTCGGGGAGGGGCAGGGGCAGGGGGCGTGGCAATTCCCCAAGAAATGCTTCGAATGCCTCGCATCTGGAACTGGGCATTCAAGCATTCGAAGAGCCTAAAAAGGGGGTGGGAAAATGGGTGGAAAATGGAAAATAGTTGAACTCACCTGCCAGCAGACACGAAATGCCCACAAAAATTAGCCAGGGTGTCGACATCTTTTTATCTACGGCTTGAGCACCTTTATCTTTGGATACTGAAGTCCGTTTGCCAGGAACTTGATTTAGTTTAATGTAGCTGAAATTAAATGTGGAAAATATATTAGATATATTTTATAAGTTTATGTGTATTGTATTAAAAAAGCGTATCATTGATTTATTTAAAATTTAAAATAATTTAAATTATAATCAAAACTAAATTAATTAAAATAATATACTTATGACTAAGAGAAACACTTTTTCTCATTTTTCTTCTCATTTTAATTAATTTATTATTTTGTGGTATTTTATTTTCAAATAAATTCCAATTTAAATTCAAAGCACAAGCTTCTGAGTTTAATTTATTTAGTATTCTTTTCTATTTTATTTTAAATATTCACACATTGTTAATAAGGGTCCTGCAGATTCCTGTCGCGTCCTGCAGCAAAACACATGCTCAAATTAGACCTGAAAACAAACCCCTTTTATTTCTTTGCCTTTTGTTTTGCTTTTTTGGCAAATGAGCCCCGCAGCGGAGTGCAATTAAAAGCAAATCATGACCTACACAAGCAGCCAAAAGTTCATAACCAGTCGAAACAACACAGAGGACACTGTGGAATCGGCAAACTGAACAAACTGACAAATGGACGAACAAGCAAGCAAACAAACAAACAAAACCGGAAAACCGCAGACAAAAGTGTTGCCCGGAACTGGAAAACCGGTTGCAAAACAAAACCGAAGCGCAACATAAAAATCCACTAAGGCAAATTGGTTTTGTTAACCAGCACAATGGACACATTAACATCGCCCAGGACACACGGGAGCGCAGATATCCTGCAGGCTCCAGGCTGTAAGGATGTGGATGTGGATGTCGACGGCATGCGACAATTAAAATTTTTGCCATTCTGTCGCAGCTCCCGGAATATTTTTGCCCACTTCACAAATGGCAGCGCAATGCGCGAAATTGTTTTTATTAAAATGTAGTGAAAACTGCAGTCGACAAAAAGATGTGTCAAAAGGGTCAGGGAAAATTCAAGGGATTTCCCAAGGTATGCTTAGGAATTTGCACTTCTATTGGGTGAATGAATATATTTTAGTTTAGATTCTAGGCACTAAATTGGCATTAAAAATATGTTAAAATAAAAATATAAATAAGACAAATTATATAAAATATATAAAAATACTCGAAAATAAATCAAATCTATGTACATTGCACATTTAAAATATTTGCATTTTAAATAGATAGTCTTTAAATTATTTAGGTAAATGTGTTAATGAAAAATATTTAAATTAAAATTAATGCCATATAGCAAACCTATTTCTGAACTTTAAAAAAAATTCTAGGAAGTCAACAAAGTATATTTGATGAATGAAAATATTTGCGTATTTTATATAAATTATAAATATTACAAAATTATTCCAGTATAACAAGCATATTTTCCAACTTTAAGGAATAATTTTCCTATTTATTTAATGGTGACTCTTTTTTTTTGCTCACTTTTTAGAGTGTAGAAAGGAGGAAAACCGGCGGGAATTTCGGTGCTTTCGTTAACAGAAAATTATGGACTGCATCTCGGAGCTCTGGAAGCATTGGCACATTTTAGAAAGTTTTTTGCTCATTACACGGCTTGATTTCATTTAGTTGGGCGACAGTCGCTTGTGACTGCGAGGTTGAAGGGGCAAAGGGAAGACCCGAAGCCCCGTAAATTAGATGAGATAATAAGCCGGTTCGGACCGGGCTTCCCAAGCTTCCCAAGTCACTGTGCAGAGTTTGGCTCAAAGCAGTGGAGCTGCAGGTCCTGCCAGAATCTGCTTGGTCCTGCTTTGGGTCCTGCCTGCATCGTTGGTCATCTTAATTAGGCGCAAAAAGCAAGCTGCAAAATGCAAAATGCAAATGAAAAGGGCAACGAGAGGTGAAGAGGTGAAAGAGGTGACGCGAAACAGAGGCCAACACAGTCAAGGACCAAACAGGAAACAACAAAAAAAGAGTGCAGGGAGCCGTCAAAGGGAAACATTTCGGGTCAAATCAAATCGTAATAAAACGACTGTGCAACGGAATGGTCTGCAACCCGACAATTACCTCTGCCTAGAGAACCATCTGTCCCAATCCGAATACGGTTCCAAATCGGAGTACAAATCCAAACCTAACAGGAATTTCCCATTTGGGGACAGGGAACCCACAACAATTTGTATCGCTTTTGTACGTTGATCGTTTTGAAGATTCCCAGCTGATTGGATGACCAATATTAATGATTGCTGCTTTACTGGGCCTCTTAGGCGTCTTTCACCTGATATTTGTCGATTTATAGAGCACATTGTATTTATTGAGATGTCTTAAATTTATGTAAAACTACGACTGATTTAATTTTTTTTAATTAAATACTTACTACTACTTTGTGCTGATTTAATTTTGTAACTTTGTGTAAAACTTTGAACCAAGAAGGATTATTTGTTATCATAAATGTGGAATTTTTCATAGTACCACACCAGCGCCTTTTGGGTATGCAAAATTTATTTAGATGTCTTTCATTTGCATTTGTTGTTGTGCTGATTTTATAGTTTATTTGAATTTTGCTACTGACCGTTTTTTATAGGGTCAATTATATTACTCTAGATAATTTTATTCTTTGTATTACTTATTTAATTTTATTTTATTTTTTGTATTATTTGGTTTATCAAAATAAATTGTAAAACTAAGAACCAAGAAGGACTACTTTTATTTTTCATATTTCCAGCGCCTTTTGGGTATGCAACATTTTCTGTAACACGACAGTTTTCCCTGCTTTCCTTCTGTGCTGCTTTTTCCCCGATTTCGGACACTTCAAACTAAGCTTTATTTATGGACGATCCAAGTGCACAGAACAGAACCCCTTGTCAGAGTTATGTTAATACCTTTTTCCCAGGCACCCAGGCAAAAGCAGCAGATAAATGCGAAAAAGTTGGCCAACGATGAGGATTGCTTCCATTTAATCAAAGCTAATTGAGAGCGTTTGGCAATTGGCGTTAACTTTACCGCTTTGACAGGCGAATAGAAATCGGGGGAAGGTGATTGGGGAGCTGGGATATGTATATAGAGAGGTATATGGCCCCCAACTGACCACAGAATTTTTCACGCGAATCTAAAATTCCTGCGATTTCCACTTGCTTTTCCCACTTTTCTTACTTGCCACTTTCACCGGGGTGAAAAACTGAAAACTTTTCAACGTTTCCGCTCCGTTGGCCCTCGCTTTTCGCTTTTCGGGCGAGAACATTGAAATTAGATTAAAATGTTGAGGCAAATACGAACTGGCTGCCCTGCCCCTTCGACGAGTGGGAGTCAATTCGAATTTCATTAAAACAATATCAAGCGGGGGTCAGTGCTTAGTCGAATGTAGAATGCCTTGCTCTCCGTATTTCTTTCTTGTTTTTTGGTTTTTTGGCTTTCAGCTGAAAAAAGTTGGCCACGAATTCGAAAGTTCGATTAGGGGTTAGGGTTAGCCATTCGTGGAATTGGCCGAAACATATTTTGAGGGATTACCGTGGGGCGATGGCATTGCGAGTAATAATACTTTATTTGGATATCACAGAGAAAGAAATATTTCGGGAATATTTAATATTATTTTAATATATATATATTATTTAACATTTTTTTTTTCAATTAACAAGCTAATAAGAAGATTAAGCAAAATAAAATCCTACTAATTACCATTTACTTTTATTAAAGAAAACACGTTCTTTTCGAAATTATTATGTAGCATTTTTAAAATCCATTAAAAAGTATACCTACATTTATTCATAATTTATTTTTAATTTTTACTACAAATTTTCCAAACTAAAATAGTGTCTAAAATGTTCAAAGAATTTTAATTAAATATTTTTGTGGAGCTTTTCCTTTTTATTTTATTTTATTTATTTAATTTAAATTTTTTTTTTTTACTTTTCGTACAAATTACTAAAAATACTGTCTGAAATTTTTTAAAGAATTTTAATAAAATTTGGAACTAAAACTTGAAACTTTTTATACTTTTTCGCTCAGTGCTGAAATTCGACTCTGCCGCCGTTCGTATTTACACAAGTCGTGTGAATGAACTTGGCTGTTTTTCCCTACTGTTTTTCCCGTTTCCCCGCTTTTCCACGGGGCTTGGCTTTGGCCGGCGCCATTTATCATGCGAATCCCAGGAGAGTGCTCAAAGCAATGAAATTAAAAGCTGAATTGTTATTTTTGCCCGCTTGCCTTTTTGCTGCCGCTGCCTTGTTTTTTTGTGTCGGAGAGTTGGAGAGTGGAAAAGGAGAAAGGAGCCAGGCCTGGCGTCCTGGAGTCCTGGAGTCCTTTTTACCGGACTGCAATGATTGGCATTTATGGCCTGCATTTTTCCGAGGGAAAGGCGAAGGGAAAGGGCAACTGAGTTATGGCAAAAGCTCGTCACCGCTTAATTGGCTTTTAATTTTCTGTGTGGGCGCATTACTTTTCATTACGATTAGACGCTTTGCAAGTGAATCCATTAATTAAATTCCGCTGGCTTCGGGGGTGCAAAATGGAAATGGCAAATAGAGGGGGCTAATAAAAACTTGAAATGACAAGGTATTTACAGGCCAAGTTTTGGCATTTTTGGCATTTTAATGTGCGACATTCGGAGATATAAATATTAATTCCCCCTTTTCTGCCAAAAGGATTACGAGTATCGCACCCACGCGAGTTGCTTCCAAGAAACCGAGTCATAAATATCGAGTTACATTTTTGTGGCCCTCCTTGAGTTCTCCTCGGATATCCGGGGATATTAAGAAAGCATTAAAATCACATTTTTAATAGATTACGAGGTGGCATCGAAAGCGAAATCGAAGTCGAAAGGAAGCCTGGCCACAAATCAGATCGAACTCCAGCCAGCGATGCACTTTTGCCAGCGAAACAATTAGGCAATCAATCAGAGGGAGACCCCCAAGCCAATCGAAGTGCAACGAGGCGTATACGTAACACGCCACTCGAGTGAAAGCTGAAATCACACACAGGGAAGATGGGGCCAAAGTTTTCCCCCCTCGAATGGGGATAAGTGAACAGAACTTAATTGAAATCAATACAAAATGCAATTTAATTCGCCCTTTTGCAGTTCACCCACACATGCGCATAGTTTTGCCATCCCACAAGCATTGCATACTTTGAGGCGCCGTTAGTTTATGATTATTCAAGGAGGGCTATATAAGGATATATATATATATATAGAGATAGAGTAAAGGATATAGCACTTGAGCCAGTTGCAAAGTGGGTTACAGCTAGAAAAGCCGAGAGAGAAATAAAAACCCCGGATAGGGCTGAGCTGCAGAGTTTAAGTAAGGATGGCAGAAGGAGGATGGCTCATAGCCTCAAGAAGGATAAGAGAGCTCCTATTATCTTCATCGTGACATTGTGCAATGCCTCGGTGAAGGATTACCAGGCAGCTGCATTCCAAGGTATGCAATGTTACACCCAATTAAATATTTAAATAATAATTGGCTTTCACTATTCGACTTGCCTCTGCTCACATTACCTCTATGTATTTCTATATATATTATATATTTGAATTGGCTCGTATTAGGTGAATTTTAATAGCTATAAGCTCTATTAGAAACATATTGTGATAATTTAATGTTGATTTTGAGATTATCTTATGAGAAATAAATGTTTCTTAAACATTTCAAAAACCCGAAGATTTATATAAGTTTGACTATAATATTTAGACATTGGATTATATGCCAAAATGTATTAACAATCGTATTTAAGTGAACTTAGCCAAGATAAAATTTTAAAGAAAATAAACAACATCCAATCGAATTTGGAGTTTTGGAACAAATTAATCTTTAATCAAATCATATTAATTTGATATAAATTTTACTATAATTATTAAATTCTGAAGATTCGTATTCCAGCGAACTTAGCTAAGATAAAAGTATAACAAAAATCAGCAACATTTTTTTAAGCTTAAATCGAGTTTGGAATTTTTAAGAACAAGTTTATCTTTAATTTTAATTTTTAGTTTTAAGTGTATTCCTTTAATCCAATGTCCAATAATATTAACCAAAATGTTTGAATATTTTTTCCAAATTAATTCAACTATATTGTGATAGTTACAGCATTTTTCCAATAAAAAACTCAAATATTAAAGGAGATGAATTCCCTTATATGAATTCCTGAATCCAGGTGCCCCGATGTCCCATTTAAATGTAGTCGCTGCTCTTATTTTATTGGGCACTCGGTCTCCTTGCGATTGTCTGCATCTGGGGGTATGTAAGTCAAGTGCTTGTCGTTAAGCTGAATTTGATTGTTTCTGTTTCCGTTACTGTTTCTGTTGCTGTTGCTCGGGGAGCTTTCGCTTGGACTGAAGGCGAAATCAACGTTGAAAGCCCAGGTGTTTTGGGTGAGTTCAGGTGGGGGAATGCAACTTCCTCTATCCTCTATCCTCTATCCTCAATCCATGTTGTTCTTTCTTTCCAACAGTTGACCGGGATAAACAGAGAAAAAAAGGGAAAAAAGGCGGAAATAATGGAGAAACGAAGAACACGCGACGCCTTTTGTGTGTTGAGTTTTCTTCTGCCAATTGCATGTGCGAAGGGGAAAAGGGGGGCGGTGGGCGGTGAACAGGGGGCGTGGCATGTCTACGACAGTTCAGTGTTCAGTTCAGTTTATTATGTCAGAAGGGAGCGACAAAATGGAAGGGAGTGCGATTTCAGCGAGTGGGAGTGGTGAGGGTGAGGGCAGACTGAATAGTGTTTAGCTGTCGACTAAAAAAGACATTTTCCGGCTCACTTTGCGGTTAAGCAGACAATACTGAAACCCAACCCCTAACCCCCTAACCCCCTTCCCCTTTCCCACTTTCCCACTTTCTGGTACCAAAACGAGAAAACGCATTTTATGGCATTCAAATCGTAATGATTTTGCGCTTTTCCCCATGTTCTTTCCCCAACAATTCAACGCAAATGTGCGGCCAAGTTGGCAGAAAATTGCAACGCGCTGCAGTTGTGTGTGTGACTGCGTGTCATTGGATTTTCATTTGGTGAGCGCCTGGAAAATCTCAAAGGCAGCAGGAGGATGGAAAAGGGAAAGAGGATGAGCATGCGGATGACGAGGACGTCAGCTGCCTCATCACTGTGTTCGTGGCACACAAATGACAGGCAGCAGGGGGTTAGCAGGGGGTTAGCGGAGGGTTAAGGCAGCAGGCAGCAGGAACAGCTCAGCAGTCCATTGATAAACAGACTGTGCTGACCAGGACTCATCCCTCGGATCCCTCGGATGATTCCGTGTAATGCACATCCAATTAAAATGTTAGGCTGGCTACCAATTGTCAGTACATCTAGTTTCTGGAATTCCGATGCCACAAAGAACAAAGAACGCTAAGCCAGCAGAAATCGAGGAATTGGGATGCGAGGATTCGAGGTCTTAATGAAGGACCTACAAGGTTCTTATACTTAGATCTTATAACCCAGATAACTCTGATTAGAGATTTAAATCACTTGTTTTTACTATACATATTTTACTATATATTTTTTTAAATATATATTTTACTATGTATATTTTCCAGGGAAACTAATTATATACCACCATCATTTTCAATAACTTTATGCATATTTCCTTGCATTTTCAGCTATACATTTTTTGTTAATAAACTCAAACTCATCAGAACGCTTTTAAGGGCTTCCCACTACATACAAATACATCCCAAAAATAATTGCAATTAAAAATCATTTAGAACTTCCGCCTAACAAACTTCCTTCCGCAGCTGTTCATCCAGATGTTATATGCAAATTTAAATTAACTCAAATATAAATAGAAAATAGAGAAGAAAAAAGAACGGATAGCAACTCTAAATTGGAAAATGGAAATGCAGTTCATGGCAACGCTGCGTATGTGCAATATGTTTTCATTATTGAGTCAACGCACCACTTGATAACCAGTTGAGCGCGCAAATTACCAAGGAAAATGTGAAATGTGAAGGGCGAAAAGGTGATGGAAGTAAATCAAGTGTCGCCATGGGTGCTTAGCACTAAGAACACTTTGGCTTAATTATTTTTAGCTTTAAAATAAGTTTTTTATCGGTTCCCATGGAAATTACTCATTATTACAGAACTTATGACTAAGGATTTACCTTCAAGTGAAATAATTGGCACACAATTTATTACTAGTTCCACTTTCAATATGAATTTGAATAAATTTCGGAGAATTAATCTGAGTCCCAGCTCATATTGTCTTGGGCAATGTCAATCCATATACACAGAAAGAAAAATGGCAGAGTAAAAATAAATATCTGCATTTTAGAGACCTATTCCTAAAAAACGTAGTATTTATTAAAAAACATATTATTAAATATTTAAATCAAGCTGGAAAATATTGGATACAAGGTTTGTCATATTTACTTTAAGTATTTTACTTTATAAAAAAAATATTTAATATTATGTTCAAAGTTTAATATTTTTAAATTGACTATAAATGATAATTTAATTTGAAAAACATAGCGAAAAATGTGTATTTCTTTTTATATTTTATTTTATATTTTTTATATTTTAATTGAATATAAAATCTTTGGATTTACTACTTTTTTTATCGGTGCAGCAGTCTTGCTTCCACCTCCGCATATCCTTGTGCCTCCATCCATCCATCTCCTTTGTGTGCATATGCAAATTACTCGCACATATTTATTCGCACACCCACAAGCACACACCGCACACACACCACACACATCTAATCTGGCATATAAAGTGGCATTTTTGCAAATGATGGAGCCGGGCTTAATGTGGGGAAAAATCAGAGCCAGAATCAAAATCAAAATCAAAATAGTCAGGCAAGCGAGAGGACTGAAAATAGGAATATAGGAATATAAGACAAGGACAAAGCCTTTTGTGTGCCACAATAAACTATTTTTTATTGCCGTTGGAGGGGAGATGGGACAGCTGTGTGGGATGTGGGATGTTAGGGGGGGGTGGTGATAGGGGGGTTTCTGCAGGAAAGGTGCTGTCCGTTTGTCCGCCATTTTTCCACTTCCACTTCGAAATCCCCACCCCCTTTTTCCACTCCTCATGAGTTCGCTGCGTTGTCGACCGCATAAAAGTTTTTCAATTAAGTGCCATGCCCTACTTTGGACTTTTTGCTGAAGCCAACCCACACACAGACACATACACTAACACACTCGCACTCTCACACAGACAGACGAACATACACGCGCCGCATTGCTGCATGCATAATGCGACTGCTAAAAGCGTCGCCAGCATCGCCAGCCGTCGTTACCGTTACCGTCGCTGCGTAAGTGGAACGCACGTTCAGAAACATAACCCCCCCCCCCCCTCTTTCCACCCCTTTTTCGAGCTAAAAAATCCCAACTTTGAATTCCAGGAAACCAAGTTGGTATGATTGCAGATTCGATTCTTATTCAAATATATACCAATACCAAACCTACATGTTACTAAAAATTGTCCCAAAATTAAAGTAAAGTTTACTATTGAGTTTATTTTTTCTTACCAAAACTTGAAATTTTTAAGTTTAAATGGTAAATTAATTGAAGAAGAAAACTTTTTTTATATATATATTATTTTTAACATTAATTTAATAAATAAATAAATAGTTTAATTGGTAAATAATTGGTAAGCATCTTACTTTTTTTAAGTATTTTTGAAAAAAAATTGGCATACCAATCAAATATTTGATTTAAGCTAAATCAATATTAATTTACTTTGAACTTTTCAAGTTTTTATGGCGAAAAACACCCAACTAATATGCTTTGTGATATGCTTTGATTGAAATACTGGTAAAGTAAGGAATGTATCTGCCATCGGGGTACGATTTTTTGGCAAAGGCTTTTGGTTATTTGGGGTGCATTTTAGGGCGTTTAAACTGCGACCTGAAAAACCCCTTTTCGAAGGTGGCGAGCTTTTGTATTGAAATTTGGAGAGGAGGGGGAAATTGAAAAGAGGTGGCAAAAAATGTGCAACTTCGGTTTTAATATGCGTCAAGCGACTGGTGGCAACGAGGCAAGCGGCAAGCAGCAAGAACTCCTGCAAAAATGGGCAAGGGAAACAAAAACGAGCAGCTTTTTGCTGCAACCTGAGCAATTTTCATTAAATAATGAAAAAAAAGGAGGAAAAACAAAGAAAAACTAGACGAGAAAATGCGAAAATGCGGAGAGGTTTCAGGTTCCAGGTTCCATCTTCCAGATGAAGGGATGACAGACAGACAGACAATTTTGAGCAACTGCAAAACAAATACGTGACATATGCGTAGCCTCAGCTCACTCACCCACACACTCACAGACACTCACGCACACAGGCGCACATCAAACGCTTTTAATGAAGTAACAACGCTTTGTTACACATTTCTGCAGCATTTTTCCCTCCTGCTGTTCATGTGTTGGTTACAATTTCGGTTTGCTACCCTCTTCCCTTTTTTACTCCGACATTTACATGTAGTTCTACACTCGAAAAGGGATTTTTCCAACCTTTTTCAGGAGTTTCCTTTTATTTTCCAACTAAAAATTTAATGGATTATTTTATTTGTATAATAAAATAAATATATGTTTTGTAGTAATTGACAAATGAAGAAAGAAAATAAATTACCAAATATTTTGTTAAGTTTTGCCATAAAACAATTAAATTCCCTAACGAAAATAGCATGAAAATGTACTTAATAATTTTAAATTCAAATTTTATATTTTATATTTTATATTTTAATTAAAATAAATATATTTTCTGTGATAATTGGCATTTGAAAAAATTAAAATAGGAATAACAACACATTTTCCTTATAACATAATTAAATTCCCTAACGAAAGTACCATGTAAAATTTACTTAATATTTTTAAATTTAAATTTTATATTAATTTTTAATCAAAATACATATATTTCTGAAATAATTGGCATATGAAAAAGTAAAATAGGAATAACAACACATTTTCGTAATAATTTAATTAAATTCCCTTACGAAAATACCATGTATAATTTACTTAATAATTTTCGTAGAATTTTTGCAGTTGCCCCCAGCAACTTTCCGGTTATTTTTTGCCCAGTTTTACCCGTTTGCCCTAGCTCCTCCCCTCTTATTCTCCCCTTTTTCTTATTTCTTGTGTTAGTTTGCTGTATTTAATTTGGCCAACGCTTGAACTTCAATCAGTAAACATAACGTGCACGCATTCTGTGGTCTACTCCACAGTGTTCCCACTACCAGCACTCCTTCGCCTTCGCATCCGCATCTAAATATCCACATCCACATCCACTTCCACATCCACAACGGTTCGCTGCAGGCAGTCAAACAAGGACAGCAGCCACAATCAACTTCAATAACTTAGACACACACGCAGGAAGGAAGGAGGAAGAGGAAGGAGAGGGTCCTGCCTCCTGGCATGCATGTTTATATTAGTTACGGGCCACAACAACTAAACGGGAGTGGAAAACTTTGCCCGACTTGATTTAAGTTCACTCAAACACGGTGAAAACTGTTGCCGGCTTTTAGGCGCCCAGCCCCTCGCCTCTGACTCTGACTCTGACTCTGATTGACTAACAACTGATTGGGAGGCGTAAAAAGAGGATAGACGGGCTCCGTTTCCTGGCCAACACACACTTATGGCCATGTCCTTGAGCCTGCCACGTGAAATGATTAAAACACACGCACAAAGCAGCTCTGCTCCACAAGATGAAAACCGAAACAGAAACAGAAGCAGAAACACATCTTCCTGGCCACCGCAGCACTTGGCGCTCTAACCGAAATCCATTCAGCAAACTAAACCAAACCAATTTGAAGTGAAAACCTCAATTCAGAACTCACACACACATCATCGTGTACCATCACATACCATCCCACATCCTTACCCATTGATTATAATACGCGGCGGCTCTCAGTCTTTCGTCTTTCATCAAGTTTGCCAGCGCTTGCGGTCGGCAATTGGAAGCGGAAGTTTATATGGATGTGGAAGTGTTCGGCGAATCCTGAAGCCGATGTCTTATATGCAAATTTGATTTAACCCGCACAAAGTGGAATAATAAATACAAATCTCAAACACGATCTATTGGGAAAACTCTTTAGGGCGGGCACACCTAGAGAAAAACAATTTTTTTTAGTATTTTTTTGCGATTAAAAATCAATTTTTTGATCGAAACAAGAGAAATTATAGCCCAAATATGGAATGTCATACCTTGTTGAACTCGTAGCTAAACTCTGAATCGATTTGCGTTAAAATCTCGACATTTTCATTTTTTGAAAAAATCATGATGTAACCCCTTATCAAAAATGCAAAAATTGGTGAAATATTAGATTTTCCCGAAAGTGATGGGGATCGTTAGTTTTGGTTGTTAGCTGATCAAAACAGTCGGACTTTCCGCTGTGGGCCTTGATTTGATCAAGTTACGATGGAAAAGGACCTTCAAAATTGGGAATTTCGGTATAAAATTCGAATTCTTAAATTTTTTTCCATATTTTGACAAAAAAAATTATAAAATATTTTATTAAATTATAATCTTCTTTTCTTTAACATTTCTCACTGATAACCAGCAGAAATTCTCCCTCTGTACACCTTTTGCTTCCTGATGTGTGACCTAAAAATGATGGAAATTTTCGCGTCGTGGTGGTGCGAATACCTTTGACATTCCACGAGGCTGTCGGGGAGGCCCTTCGTCCCGTTTCCTCGTCTTCTTCTTTCCTCCGCCTGCCAAAGGAATATATCCATCATTGGAGGGCATTTGCCAAAGTCGTGGCTGCAAACATATAGCTCATATTCCAGTTTGTTTCTGTATAGAAATTTGATTTTCATAAGCTGACTCACGTGCCACGTCAAATGGCTTATGGGTGTGTTGGTGTGCTGGTTGGGTGCGAGTGAGTATCTGTGTGTCGATTTTTGGTTTACCATCCCGGCACGCACGCCCGCATATGCCGCGAGATTGGGCAGGAGATCCAGGGATCCTGGATTGCGGGATTGCGGGATTTTGGGGATTCCGCTGTTCTACACGGAGAAAATTAATCAAGTACCGATTTTTAGTAAAACTTTTGGAAAAAAGCCTCATATTGAGTACCCATTTCCTCCTGGTTCATTCCCCCTTAAATTCTCAATTTAAGCCCAATGCTAATGGTTATTTCTCTCTGTGTGGGTTCTGGACTGGGGGTGGTGGCAACGCATGAATTAAGCCAAAGATATGTTTGACAGGCAATATTTCCTATACCAACACACCCACGTTTACCTACTAGCACGTAATGCATTTGCAAGGGTCCTGCGGAGGAGGTGAAAATTATGCAGCATGCTTTTAGGGGCAACGGCAAATGCTTTTAGTTTGCTGGCCGAAAGGGATCTGGAAAGGGAAAAGGAATAGGAATAGGAAAAGGGATAGAAACAGGAATCGGAACAGGTGCGTAAGTATCCGCAATGCGAGTCTCTGAATACTCTGAATACACTCAGGGCATCAAGGAATAGTCGAAGAAAACCCTGTTCATGCCTATGCATATTCAGTGGTCCGAGTGCCGGACTTATCACTCACTTAAACCCCTTTTTTCCCCATTTGCAAAGTAAGCAACTAATCTATATTTTTCCCCCAGCTTTTCCAGGTGACATTTTTCATGCATGCAAGTGCATGCGCAATTGCGAATTTTGCAACACGAATATGAATATGAATATGAATATATGTGCCTGCCTGCGGGCTGGCAATTTAATTAAGTCGCCAAAAATAACGCTGCGAGTCCTGCAAAAATATGATAGATGATGATGAGTGCAATTTCAATTAAAAAACTGCACGCAAAGCCGAGTATTCTATTTTCTACTTTCGCCAGCATATATTTTCGAATTCAGATTCGATTTTAATTTTCTTTTGTTTGCCGCCGTGTTTCGTATTTTGTGTTTCGTCGAACACAGCCAAAGGATATTTTAATCCTATGCAAAAAGCAACGGGGAGGCAGCTCAATTAACTGACATTAAGTGACTGGTCGGGGGAAATCTTTTTCGCCATTGAAATCGAATACGCGACACAAGGCGAAATGCACTGGCAAAAAAAGGGGACCAATTTTATGTAAATCATGCAACAAATATATGAAAAAGCTGAGAACCTTATTTTGAATTTTGCGCAATTTAAACCAAATAATATTAGCTTAAAACTAGTCATTTTTCAAAATATTTATTGTTTTAATAAAAATTATAGCTGATAAGTTTCACTGATAAACTAAATAGTTTCTAAATTGATGAAAGAAACTTTTAATCATCATAATAGGTGTCTAAAAGTATGCTACAAAATATTTTTGGTCCAAAAGTCATATAAATTCATACAGTAAGACACTATCCTTCATTCACTGCATACTTTTAGGCACATATTTATATATGTTTCTGTTTTGTAAATTAATATATTTGAGTATAAATGCCTTTAAAGGCTTCCCTTGTTATATAGTTTTTCAGTATCTGTTCTTAAGGCCTACATATCTTTTCCTATGTGTAGCAGTAGCACCACCCACAACCGCACCACCCGCATCGCAGCACCGCAAGAAAGCCGGGCGAAAGTGACAGCACAAGTGACATTTCAATGATTTCGCTGTCAGTCAGTCAGCCAGTCTGCCTGTCCCTCTGTCCCTCTGTCTCTCCGTCTGTCATTCAGGCACTCAGTGTCTGAAGAAGGACTCGGGGTGGGTTTGGGTTTGGGGGGTGGATTGTAGATGGGGATGAGACAAATGGCTGTCACGCAATGGCGGCTCAAAACAACAACTAAACTCGGAGAGGAAAAGTGGAAAAGTGCTAACCACAGCAGAAACTGCGGGGCAACAAAACCAAACCAAACCAAGCCAAACCATCAAACGGCTGTCGAAATGGCAAACGTTGTTTTTATCAGTTTCCAAAAAGGCAGCAAAAATAAAAATATAAATAGAAATAGTCGTTGGCTTTTCTTCTGCTTTTCTGCCGCCGAAAAAACAGAGAGAAACTTTTCTGACAAGGCGAATCGAAGCGAAAATCGGAGGAATGGAATGGCTTTGGCAATTAGCGTTAATTCGCAAGGTCTACATAAAATATTAATTATTCGCCATTATTTATGGGAATCGATATATATATAGGTAAAGGTATAGGTATTGGTATAGGTATGGATGCCGAGCTCCCTCACATATGCTAATTAGTCATTGAGTGGCTTTGATCCCCTGTAAGCGGCTTGTATCGCATGTGTATCACTCAGTATTCTGTATTCTGCATGGAAAATACATGGAAAATGTATGGAAAATGTATTAAAAACTAATTAGAAAACAGCCGGGGTGGGCGTGGCACTGGGGCGTCTCATTACAGCCAACAGCCATCACCCATCAGCCAGGTGAAAGTTTCAGTTCAATAATTATGGGATGAAAGCTGAAGTTGCGACCAAGTTCGTCCTTTGCCTCCTTCCATCTGTTCACCTTTTCCCATGCTATGCAGCCTTTAATCAATACAAATCTCGAGTCGAAGTTGCTTTAAGCAAAAAAGTTCATTGCCCAATTAAATTCATTACAAATTAAAAATAAATTTTTTGTTAAAAAACTCTATATTTTTTGTAATGCTTCAAAAGCATAATAAGTGGCAGCAATTAAATTTATTTTGCCTGCAAAACATGCAAGTATTTTATTAATAAAACAAGAAATAAAAAGATATGCTGGTCTTTTAATTAATATATTTACTTAAAAGTTTCGGAAACTTCAATTGATTTCACCAGTAATTAAATAGAGAAATATTTTAAGATTATATTTTTATTTAGAAGTGAAAAAAAAATCAAAAAAATAATCTGTCGTTATGGCATTTGATTTTATCATTAACAGAGTGCAGAAATTAATAAAAGAAATACTAAATATTAAGTCATTAAAATAGTCATTTGCTCTCTTCTCCTTGCATCTTGAGGTTTTTCTGTTTACTGGTCTCCCTTCTCCATTCTCCATTTCAATCATCTTTAGTTCACGCCTTCTGATTTGTCTAATGCAGGATACAGACTCACACAAACAAACTCACTGCCTAAGGACAGCTTGGGCTATTAGTCGATGGTCGACGGGCAAGGACATCGCACATACGCCCCGTTCGCCGGCGACGCTAACTGGCTAACTGGATCCGAGTTTGTCTTTCGAGTTGTGCACTTTCGTTTAATAGACACTCTTCTTCTTCTGCCTCCGATCTCCTCCATCTTCATCTTCATCTTCATCTTGAGCTCCTGGCAGTCCTGGCCATATTTTAACTTAATTAACTTGCAACTATTTAAGTGAACAACACAAGTGGCTCGTTTTCGTGTCTTCTCTTCGCTTCTCACTCTTCCTCTCCTCTTCTCAGTCCAAGGATTTTTCCTCCATTTCTTCCAATTCCTTGTGTGAGAAATCTGGTTCTGGTTCTTCAGGTCGCCTCCTTGGCACACTCAATGACTACAAATTGTGGTCATCAGAGGAGGAGGCGGAGAAAGCAGCAGGGGCACCTCCAGAATTAAAGGTGGAAATAGGAAATAGGAGATTTCGTTTGTCACGTTTCACGATGGGGAGGAAGGAAAAAGGAGGAAGGGAATGATGGCCATCAGTACCATGGAGCCAAGGCACGTATGGCGGCGGTGCCCCTCCCCCTCTTTTCCACCGCCTCCTTCTATCCCCATTCACTTTTCCGCAAGTTTTCCGTCCCGACTCCAACGATTGCCACTGCGATTTGTATAAAATTACAATTTCATTTGAAGCCAGAGCCCGTGAATTGAGGTCGATAGAAGGCCTCTATCTCTGACTGTTTGTGTCTCGCCTTCTCGGCATCTCTTTTTGCATTTCTCCTCCGCCTCCCAGTGGCTTTTGCTTTTATAGTATTTATGCCTGGTGTTTATGAAGCACATCAGCTATGTGGGAGCTTCGTCTTTAAAATAGTAATAATATTTTATGATTTAAAGTACAGCATTTTCCTTACATTTATGATTTTATTGGCTAATATTTGTATGGACACTTTTTCAAATCACTTAAAAGTGTGCTTAAAAGTAGGCAACAATAAGTTTTCCTAGCGAAAGGCGTCTTTACTCCTTTTACTGCATACTTTAAGTATATAGTTCTGCATTTACTTCACATTTATGAATTTATTGTCTCATAATTTAATGGAACTATTTTCCAATTTGTAATTTTCAAGAGTGAAATCAAGTTATCAAACCGAAAGGCGGCTTTACTGTTTTTACTGCATACTTTTAAACACCTTTCGGTGGGATTTGCGACCCCCACAAAGAGGAGCATCCAATAGTCGATCATCGGAAAAGGGGGAAATTAACCGTTTTCCATTTCCTAAAGCGCTGATTTCGCTCCGATTTGCTCGCGGGTGCAGCTGCAGTGACTCAAGTCGAATCCGGAGCTCATTATGCGACTTCCCCTCTTCCCCTTTCCCCTTCTCAATTGTCAATTGCAATTCTCTTAATTAGTTTCTGATGCTGGTGCGTTTCTCTATGGCTGTCTGCTGGGATCCTTGGATCCTTGAGTCCCTGAATCCCGGTCCCCCGGCTGTCCATCTGATGTTTTTGGCATTTTCGTTCGACTTTCGGACAGTCGCTGATGTAATTTTCTGCCTGTTACGTTCCATTCGCCTTCTCCTTCGCCTCTATTTTATTTTATTCTATTTTATTTTATTTTATTTTGCTATTCTCTTTGCTGGGAGGCGGTGGAAAAGGAAGATGGAGTTTGTTTTGGTTGCTAGGAATTTATTCAAATTGGAATTTAATTGAAATGTTTGTCATTTGGATGCTTTCCCACACACCCACTCCTCACATGCACATACATACATATACATTTTCTATATATCTATGGACATTTACATCTCTCGCATTTGACTTTTTCCAATTCGCTGCGGTTCCCAATTTTCCCCGTTTTCCGTTCTCCGTTTCCCGTTGGCCATTGTTCCTGACTGTCTGTCTGTTTATTTATTCTGCGGCTTACTTTTCCCACAGCTCGCAGAGCGAGTAATTCTGGAATTTCAAGAATTTTAACTTGCTAAAATACAAGGTTCCCTCTTCCCAAATTCAAAACATTCTCATGGGATTTCGTTGTCAGTCTATGCAAAGAAAGAACATAAATACATATAGTTATTTGGACTCTCATTTAATAAATAATAATAGATAAACAAACTTAAATTTTTAAAAAATATTTATATTCGATTTTTATTATTTATAATATTTACCTTTTAATATTTTCTATTATTATTTTTATATCAGTGAAAATAATTCCTCTCAAGTGAAATATTTTTGTACCAGGAATTCAAAACTTTTGACTTTGTAACTTAACTATTTTAAATTCTGTGCTTTATGTTCTGGTTTCCCCATATCCTTTCAGGACATGTGTTTCATTTGTGTAAGTAGGAAGTGCGAAAATCGCCTGTTTAACAATGATTCGAGGCCCGGGAAAAGGGGAAAAATACATATATAGTCGATGGAGTGGTCGAGTGAATGTGAATGTGAATCACAATATGCTATAACAGATGCGAAAAGGGGGAATAAATATTTTGCCAGCAATCACAGCAATAAAAATAAAAACAACACGCACTTTTCCTAGCCTAAGGATGGCAGCCGTAGTTCGCTCTCTCTATTTTTCGGCCTGTAAACCAATTTGCCAAAAACCAGGAACAACAACAGAAATGCAAAATGTTAAAAACCGGGCCCAAAACGAGCGAGAGAAATGCACCAAACACAAATGGCAACAAAAATTGGAATTTGCAACATTTTTTTGCCCACAAAAAATATATATACACATACTCACACCCTCGAAAGAAGAACAAGAAGTGAAAGGCAGCGAGTTGAAGGGGCAGAAGGCTAACGAAATTGAGCTGCCGCAATGCCCACAGAAAAGGGGGAGTGGGGGTGAAAACCCCCTCCCCTTTGCAAAAACCCAACCCAACCACCCACCAAAGCTTCTGCAACATAAACCAAAAATGCAGTCAATACAAATATAAATAACTGGCAGGGCCAAACAATCAAAAGCATTTTACCCTTACCCCTTTTTCTCGCTCTAGAGCCACGCCCACTGCCCACCGCCCACCGCCCCCTTTGGGCTCACAAACACACACATAAGTGCGTGCTTCTGTGTTTGTGTAATATATGGAAACGAATTTTCGGCGTGATTGCATCGCGAATACACGGCGTATACGTAATGCATTTGCAAAATGTAAAACGCAGCGTGCTTCTTGCAATTTTTGCAATTTTCACTGCCCAGTTTTAATGAACATGCAAAAGAAGTTCGCAAAAGAGTTGGCTTAATGTACATTTTTTTTTATTAGACTTGTTGAAAATGAAAAATCTGATTTATGAGTGCTGCTTATAAGAACCCGAAATCGACTGCTCTTGTGCATAGAAATGCCTGGAAAATTCTGGAAAATCAAATCAGCGCAGTCAGGCACGTTTCCACGGGCCATTAGCCATTAGCCATCTCCCACCATCTCCTGGGCTTTTCATCAGGCCAAAAACTGAGCCAATTTTCAGGCGAAAACCCCCATGAAAGCCATGAAAACACGTTCCCTCGCCTGTTTGTTTAAATTTGCAACGTTCTATGGACGAAGCCGCGATCATTTGACCATTTCCGCCCGAGTACTGTGTGTACTTTATGCCTTCTCCACGTGCCCAGCCTCTCTTTTTGGAGAGGCTAAAATCTCCACGTTTGGCAACAATGAAAACCTGGTAATAATATTGTGGTAATATCATTTCGCAATTTAGTTTTGCCCACAGACACGAATTCTCATTCTCGTTCTCTCACAACAATGGAAGCTAACCGAAAAACTAATTTCATATATAGTATGTTAGTATGTTTGTATGTTTTTGGTTGCAATAAAAGTGCGCGCGGTTGTGTGTGTAAATTTCTGGTCAGCAATGGAAAATTGCAAATTAAATTATTGCACACAGAGCGAGCGAACCACCCACTCAATCCCACACAATCCACAGCTCAGCATAAAAATATGAAAATAAATATTAGTACTGAGATCTTACAATTTTCCACAGCATTAAATTTCACTTAGCATACAGAAGGTATAAGCACAGCGATGAAGGAAAAAAGCAAACGGAAAAATAGTTTTTCCCATCGCGAAGTGCAGCTCGTTAAGCGTCTGAATCTGAGTCTCGACTAGCCCCTGACAGACGTTCTAGATAGCGAGCGAGTGTCAAGGATAAAGGATAGGGGATAGGGGATAAAAGATAAAGGATCCGGGAGAAATTGGGCAAGAAGTATGCAACTAAAACTGAAGCCCCAAGACACACACTCTTCAACATGAGCATTTTTGTAATACGGCTAAAATATCATCTAAATATATAAAATGCAACCGCTTAAAACATAGAGGTTGAAAGCAGAGCCGAAACCGTTAAAGCTACAGCCTTCAAATTTTTAGCATATATTCTAGCTTTAGTTTCAGTTTATGCAAAGCAGTGATAAGGGAAACAAAAGTCTGGAAATTCCCCAAACAATTTTTTTAAAACTAAAAAAAAATATTACATTTAAATGTTTGGTGATATGTATTTTTCAATGTCTACTTCCTTGTAGCACTGGAAGAAAATATTAAATTAAAATAAAATATAAATATAAATACCTCATACTCGTAATAATAATTATTAGCTATCCTAGGGTATCTTGCCTTCGATCTCTGGCATAAAGCAAAAAATCCCTCGCCCACTTCTTGGCCAACTAAAATAAGTGGCTTAGCTGGAGCATCGCTGAAGTGCACGACAGTTTTGTGGGGCTTTGAGTGGCCGGGCTGCTAATGCTAAGGTGGCCACACTACCGAACGAAACGAAACGAAAGACGAAAGTTTCGAGGCCAAATTTACCTTTTGTGTTAATTCCAGCTGCAGTTGCCTTGGGGCTGGCTTTTCGCTTCTCGCTCCTTCCGCCTGCAAATGGAGGATGAAAAAAGAGAAATCAAATATTTGCCACATCAGTTTTTATAATATTTTGTATTCCAGGGGTTGAGGAACTCTCATTAGAAACTTAGAACATTAAAGGACTGGCAAATGATATTTACATATTTTATTTGCACAGCATTCGGAATATAGAATAGAAGCAGGCGTCTCGCCTTTCATTAACTTTCGGCTATTTGTGTGTCATCAGATGAACCGACCAGGGATATAATTATTCTTTTGCCCCCTCGAATAAGAATAAGAAAAAGAAAAAGCCGTAAACAAATTTCTGGCGCTGTCGAGAGAGTCCCCGGGGATGAATTCATTTCAAGACGTTTTCTTTATCATTTTTCCTTTTTTTTGGGGCAGGTTGTAGGTGTTTTCAGTCCCTCGAAAGCACACACATAAACGCACTTTGCTTATACATTGTATATACACTTAAATATCCATGTCTCTGTTGTTGTTTCTGGTGGCTTTGTTGTTTGGCTTGTTGCAGCTGAAAGATAACAGCGACTGGGGAGGGGTGGGAGCTGAGGATACAGCCACCTGGGAGCGCAGGACAATACAATACAGAGATCCTATCGCTGACTCAGGAGGACTCAGTGACTCTGGAGCGAGGAGGGAGTAGCGGGGAGAGTTCATTGGGTGACGATGACAGCAAATTGCATTAAATGAACTAGAAGAATGCCTCCAGGCGAGACTGATTGGAGACCTGCCGAGCCATTCAAATGTAAAACAGTAAGTGAGCAGAAGAGGCTCTTGCTCCTTGCGACTCCTGGGACAAGGATAAAAGGAGTCGTCTTTGGGAGGGGGAGAAGGACTCCTGCTGAAGGAGAGCTAAGTAGTCCTAAGTACTACTTACTTAGCCGCAAAAAAATAGTTATAATAAAATGAAAATTAAATAAGCCATATTGTACAAGTAAATTCCCTCAAGTAGTAAATAGAAAAATATTTAAATAAATTAAACAAATTATAATAATATAAATATTATAAAAAGAAAATAATAATAATATAAATATTATAAATAAGAATTAAAAATAATTTACTTTGTTCCACTTACATTCTAAGTAGTATTTATTTTCTGACTTCTGAGGAAATTACAAATTAATTTTTATTTATTTCTATATTTATAAATAATCTCTCTATGAAATCAAATAATACATGTACAAATATTCAAATAAATAAATACAATAATAATAATTTTTAAGCTCATGAGTAAAATAAATCTATAAATAACCTAAATAACTCCTATTTCAAACGCCCCAACAATGTTTTGGAACCGATCCAGTTCACAAAAACTCCCATTGATATAATAAACAAATCGGAAAACAGATGGAAGCGGTTTAATGAGCTTTCCTACTGGCAAAGGAAGGAAAGGCAACGAAAGGATACAGTCGTTTTATAACCTCGCCATCCAGGCAACCACAATGTTTCCCTGGCAACTAAGCAAGTGCTGTTGGCCAAGTTAATGCTCCTCCTGTCATCCCATTACTAACCCAACCCAGCTCTTCAATATCCCGGCTGAAGGCATTAACCGCAACATTTTCGTCCTGTCAGCAAATTTCGGGGACAAACATCGTTTATACTTCTGCATTGGTCATATGTTCATATGGGCCAAAAATCAGAAATCAGAAGGGAGAACCGAGAACTGAGTACCAAGAACCCGTCCAGCCCGCAAATTGTCACTGCTGTTGGCTAATCAATTGCCAGACTTCTCGGTTCTCGGTTCTCAGTTCTGAGTTCTCATATCCCTGTGATGCCTGAGATGTGACCAGTTTTTGGTGAGCTCAGCCTGTGGTTTTTCCTCGTATTTGATTTAGAAATTTGCAGGTAATGAAGCTGTTTAATGTTCTGGCCAGTGGGCAAGTGGCTCCTGCGTCCTGCGGCTAGCCACTCGACTAACTTGGCCCTAACTTCGGGACATCCTTGGTTTTTGGTCCTTCGACCCGTGATGTCATAAGTAGCGAGACATAAACTAAAGCAGGTTGCCATTTGGTTTCGGGTTTCGACTTGGGATTTTTGAGAACTCGAACTCAAGGAGTTGATTAAATTTTAAAGACAATTTTCCGTTTGAGCGAGCCCAAAGCAATTATCCTTTTCCATTTGCCATTTGCCATTTGCCATTTGGCATTCGGTGGGGAAATTTGATACACCAATTGTCATTGAAAGTGTGCGTGTGTGTGTCTTCTCACAACTGCAACTGGCAACTTTCGCCTCGAATTCATTTGCAATTAAACGCATAAACATTTTAATTATGCCAAAGCTTCCTACGGGAAAGTTTTACGAAACCCCCCTGAGCTCACCCCCAAAACCACTTCTTAGTCCACCAAAACTCAACCGCCCCCCCTCATCTACGCCTTTGTTTGCCAAGTTTTTGGCGCACATGCATAATGAAAACTTTCCACGGCATTGTGAGTGCAAGCCAAAAGTCGACTGAGCAAAAGTCTGGCTATCAATTTGTTTGTTTTGGCCTTTTGTGGGTGGTGGGATGGCGATGGCAGGTGGGCTACTAAGCCCCCAAAAGCTTAGGCGGCGGCTTAATGAATTTACATAACGCACACACAAATCAAATGCCAACAAAAAGAGAGGAACAAGGGGACTTTTGCCACCGCAAAGGAGGCTAATCAGCTTGAGGGAAACTTTTCTTAGGGGGCGTTTCAAATTATGCGAGTTTTCAGTTATTAAAAGGCAACCTTAGAAGTCAAATCCTTAGAAAAATTCGCAATAAATAAAAATCAAACGTGAACAGGAAATAAATGAGAAAGTTTTTCCCTCGCAGTCAGCATTCACATTCATCAATGACAAAATCAAGCTGCTGCCTTCAATTGATGACAATGAGCAGCGAAATTGAATTGAAAATTAATGTTGAAATTAAAATGAAAAGTGGCTGCCTGACTGAGTTGACATATTTTCATTAAGACACCGAAATCAATTGGAATCGAATCGAATGTATAGTTGTAAATCTTCCATAGCATACTTATGCGGGCAGGCAATTACTTACACAAAAACGTATTCGGGCGCCAGTGGTAGAGGGTATGTGGTATATGGTATATGAAGAGATGAAGCGGAGTCGTCTACCAATTATTAGCTGACCCCAAACAGACAATTGGCCAACATATTTGTGTCTGCTTTCCACCCTGGCAATAAAATTAAAAGTCGCAACTGCGAAAGAAAAGGTTTTCCTTGCACTGCTATTTATGGCCATGTGTTTCACAGTGTGTGTGAGTGTGTGTTGTGCTCACTCACACATTCACATTCACCCGGCTAAAAGTTAAATTTATTGCCCCAACTCCTCATCCTTTTTTTTGGGTTTTTTAAGATTTTCCTACCCCGGGCACATACACATATCTCGTGTTTGTCTTGCGCTTTGTGTTTCCCCCCCCCCCCCCCCCTCTGTTTTTCCACTCCGGTCCAGATTTTTCCCGAAAACAACAAAAAAAAAGGAAAAGCGAAGGAAAAAGAAAAAGCGCCTTACTTCTGCCACTGCATTTATTTCACTTGATTTTCAAACAAAATTTATAAGTTGCGCGTCGCGTCGTTTATTTTGTTTTAATAGCAAAGCAATTTCAAATATAAAGACATTACCCAGCGGAACGGTTGTTGGTATCTGTGTGTGAGTGTGTGTGTTGCCAAGGCCTGAAAGCATCCTGCAGTATAGTATTTGTACTTGGGGCCAGGTTAGTTCGAAACTTAAGTAAGGGAATTTTTGGCAAGGACAAGAAATGGTAGAAATGGTGGAAACGGGTAAAGGGAAGGAAACAAGCGAGGCAGAAGAGCTGCTAAGAACTAAGAACTCTTTCCCAAAGCGCATTGAAAATATTGATAGAAGAGCCCTTAAAATAGATTACAATAATTGAAGAGCCATTGAGGGCGAACTTTTCCCTTTCCCCTTCCTTCCTCATTGTGAACTTCTCGCCAGCTGCTGACCCCGTGACCTCCTTTGGGATTGTGAGAAGCGCGGAGAGGGGCGCTCGAGTTCATAATTGCCGTTTCACGAGGTTCGGCAATTGTAGTCCCCCGCTCTCTATCGAATCGAATCCTATCGAACGAAATGGAATGGAGCACAGAGCACAAAGGACTGGCTGTCTGCAAGGACTTCTTTTGAATCCTCGCTCGGATACGTGCGTTTGTAGTGTGACCAGCTGTTGTCTTCGCAAAAGCTCGATAACAATCACAAATGGCTTGTTACAATAACTACAATCTGCGGCCAAGGCGAATGGCGAACGGCGAATGTCGAATGGAAAATGGGACCTTATCAGTTACGGGCAAAGTCAATTTGGGGCCAACACATGTCCGGGTTCGCACGAGTCGATATTAATAAACACTTAAGCCAAAACAGGGCAGGGACAGGGCGACCGCAATACAATGTCCTTCGAAACGGGGCTTCCCAGGATGTTTCTGCCCATATGACACATGTGACTTAAAATGAATGGCATCGTTTGCGGATGACAGGCGACGACCACGACAAGGACATCAGGATTCGAGGTTCGAAGGCTCCTTCTTGTTTCCCAGATATTAAATTCACCCCGCCCTTCCAGCAGACGGTGGCCGAATAATGCGTATTTCATTAGAGGCCAAACAAAAGTGGCGACAAGCTTTGGCTCCCTAGGATCCTACTTCACTTCACTCCACTCTCGATTCCTTTTCGTTTCGATTCGTTTCGAGTAGGTTTATTTGCCGGGAAGGTCGGTCTATTTTTCACTCAGCCTAATGAGATGTTCTTATGGCCCATTCATCTTCATCCATCTTTCGTTCTGGTCCTCCACTCCATTCCTTTATGAATTATGGTAGATAATGTTCGACAATAGTCATCAAATCGAAATGACAACTTTCATAAACTCGCCACTATTTTTTTAGGTAATTTCAGGGTTTATCAGGTTGAAAATATCATTATTTTCTTTTTAAAGGAATGTTAGCCACTTTATGGAAAAACAATAGATTCAACTTTTGCATAATTTAACCCAATAATATTAAATATTATATAAATGAAATTCCATATGCCATAAAAATATCTATACAAAATTTGTAAAAATAGTTAAGCTTTTATCTCTTTCTTCAGCTTCCATTAAGATGCTAAAAGTATTTAATATTTTTATTTTTAATAAAATCAAAAAATTATAAACAGTTTTTAAACCACAACTTAAAATCGTAATACCACTTCAAAATTCATAAAAAATTATAGATGCTATAAAAATATCAATTATAAATTTCTAAACATATTAGGCTTTTATCTCTTTCTATAGCTTCTATTAAGGTGCTTAAAGTATTAACTAGCTGACAAGATAACTTATTTATTTTTATAACAATTAAATAATTTAAAACCGTTTTTAAATCACAATTAAAAATCGTATTAACATATAAAAATTCCAAGTAAAGTGGCTCCTGTTCTGAACATCACCCAAAGGATTCTCGAGGCCCATAGCTCTGCTCTCTGCATTCGAACAATGTCGGGTTTAATCAGTGTTAGCCACTGCCAATTTAGCTTTTACCCTTAACCCCATGTCGAATGCCCAATACTCGATACCCAATACCCAAAACTCACTGGCCACTGCAATGCATATGCATTTTGGGGCATGGTGTTGAGATACTGGAATACTAGGATACTAGGAAACTGGATACTGATGGCAATTTAAAGGAGCATATCGCTCGGCTTCCGTTTCGGTGTCTGTCGACGGGGCGATGAGCTTCAGTTTCGATTTGCTTTCCACCTCCTCGACCTCCAGACGAAGGCCATCCCTTCGGGGGGCAGGGTGATCAGGCTACAAACTGGGGTGCAAAATTAATTATACACGCATGCATAGACAAAGGATAAGGGTGAAAGCTGGTGAAAGTGGGAGGTGGAGGGGTAGGACACCTCATAATAATCACTGGTGGCATGTGCTAATACGATAATGGGCGACCAGTTGGCAGATTCCCCAGTTCCCCGGTTCCCCAGTCCTCTCCTCTCCTCCACTTTTCCACTTTTTCTGCTACGTTTTTGCTTTTTTCCTCTTTTCGCTATCTGTTTTATTACCTTTTTGCTATTTATTTATTACCACTAAGAACACGCACACATGCATGCCATGTTCCACATATTCAGCACATCCGGCACGCCCCCTCTCTCGCCCACCGCCCCCTACTCACCCTCTCCCACCCCCTCGCTCTTTGAGGCCCCATAAACAAATATATTAAATTTTAATGCTTAATTTATGTGCAGATTAATTTCGTACATTTTTCGAGGCGCAGATTAGTTTTCGCCGACCTTCCGCCCTTCCGGCCCCCTCCTCTCCACCCCCCTTGAACGTTAGTTCCGACAGCCCCTGATAAGTCGTGGGCGTGGCACATTCTCTTAAACGCCCGTTAAATGAATTTTGTATGAATTCTGCGCTTAATGCGCTCGGAAATTTTAGCGGAAATATGCGGCGTATGAAAATAAAAAGGAGCATTCATATTTATAAATATTCTTATGACTTGGACATAATTATCCTTAAACAGTAATCGCTTTGCAATACTGTAGTTAAAATATTTGTTTATTTTATTTCTTCTAATATATTTAGCATTGCCATAAAATCATTAAATTGTTTAATATTTCTGAAATTCATTTTTAATTTTTTAAAAATTGGACTTTTACTTTTATTATTCAGATTCCAAAATAAAGCTGCTAAAAAATCGACGGGTTTTGGGTTTTACTATCGATTTTCAGCCGACTACTATCGACTTTTTTCAATCAATTACCTTTTCAGAAGATCACATTTAAATATCTTATATTCATTCCAAAAATATGAGGGATTTTTCTAACTTTATCATAATAATTATTAGAAATATTTGTTAGAAATTATTAGTAATATTTGAAAGCCAGGTAGCTGATGAGCTTAAGTCATAATAACCTGTCATTTGTCTTTTAATCCCCTTTAATTAGTTGTGAAATCGAAAGGAACGAAAAGGGGTCCACTCTGGGCCACTTTGGGGCCACTCTTGGCCAGAATGAAGCTACAAAGTCTCTGTGATATGGTCATTTGGCTGGCGGGCTGATTAAATTGCGAGATTTTCACTACTATAGCCTGTAGTCTATAGTCTATGGTCTACTATAGCTGTCATTGTTGTTGTTTGTGGCCTCGTAAACATTTCAGTGCAATAAACGTTTATTTGATTTTATTTGTTTTAATGCGGCGGGCGACCTCTTAACTGGGCTCAGAACGGTTCAGAATGGTTCAGAACGGTTTCAGTTTGGTTGAGGTTGACGGCTCAGCGCTTCTGCCAATTGCCTTTGGCTGTTTGCTTGGCGCAGTGGAATGTTTTTTTCGCAGTCACTGTTGCCGCGCAAAAAGCTAGCGGCATTTTCCTCCTCCTTCGCCGCCTCCGCTGCTCATTTGTATGAGTGTATCTGTGTATATGCAAGGATATGGGGGCGTGTATCTGAGTACCTCAGTATCTGTGTGTAAGGATATTCCATCCACCCACTCTTTTTGGCACAAAAGCCGCTCGGTTGTCAATAGAAAAAGAGGAAAACTTTAACTTTGTTGCTGCACTTTTTGGCGGCTGGTGAAATGGCAAATGGGAAATGAGAAAGTGGAAAAGTGTTGGGTAGGTCCTGCCTCGGGGGCAACACACACACAGGCACAAAAATGCGGTCATTGTTACGTTTATAAACAGAATGAGAATGCGAATGCGAATGAGGGGCTGGCTGAGACGCAGGGACACACATCTGAACACATCCTGACCGCATTACCAACTGCCAAACTGACCAGCAAAAAAGGTAAAAGGTACACTGATAAAAAGCGGTAGTAAATTCAAGGGTATCACAATCGATTTACATATTTTACCTGATTGTTTAAATTTTGTAGACGAAAAAATTACATTTAACACTTGTAGTTCATTTAAAAATGTTTAACTTTGCTTTAAATATGAAATTCTATTTTTAAATTACTTAAAATATTTTAAATATTAATAAAATATGACTAACATCGCATTTAATATTTTGGACCTTTATTCAAATATTTTTAAATTAAATCATGCAAATAAATATGTTTTATATTAAACACTTCTTTAAAATTAATATTTAATAATTTTTTATCACTGTAAAATGGGGAAAGGGAGCGGCAGAGCGTCGGCAGCCTTTCGGTTGAAATATTTTCTGCAATGCTGCACATTTAAGCCAAAAGGAGAAATGCTCTCACCTGCTCGCCAGGCGACTATATTTCTGGTCTTCGACTTTTTCCGATGCTCTCGAGTAGCATTTTCGTTAGATAATTTTGGTTTTTTACTTGTTTTGTGATTTATAACAAGTGCTGGGTTGCTTGGATGCCAGGTAGCTGGGTTGCCAGGAGGGAGCTGCAGGACTAGAGGATCCTGGCAGTGGCATAATCTACAGTTTGTGTTTTCAATGACTGTCAGCAAGTGCATTTGGAGTTATGTCAGATGGGCAGTGGAAAGCAGGGAAAATTCAGAGAAAATCAAAGGGAGTGAGAGAGGGGCAGTGAGCAATGGAGTGCCAACTGGCGATGACTGCATCCTGATTGTGTTGACCACAGTGCCAAAGTGCCCCGGCATCCTGGGCATCCTTGCATCCCGGCATCCTGGCATCCTGGGGAGCGCAACTCAATCGCCAGTCACAAATGGCAAAAATTGTGGCACTAGCACTGCCAAAAGCCGAAAGACGAAAAACGAAAGACGAGAGCCAGCCAACGGAATTGGAAATCTAAATGCACGGAAGTGTTGATAGGGGTTTTATTTCAATTTAATTGGTATCTTTCATGGTCCTGTGAATTCGTATTCTTCCTTCCTTTTGGCAGAACAACTCGAATAAAAAGTAATAGAACTCGAAATAATCATCGTTTTCGTTTTATAGTTATTTTTGATTTTATGTAGAGGGGTATGTGAAATCACTAGAATTTTCTCAGCACTAATATATTGTAATATAACTCAGAATTATCATCGGAATCTTCTTTAGATTTTGGATTTTAAGTACAGAGGTTACTAGAATTTTCTCAGAACTAATAGATTGTAATAGAACTCAGAATAATATATTTTTACTTTATGTGGATGGCAAAGTCAAATTACTAGAATTGATACTTAATAAATAGGTATATAATATTTAACGATTTCTATTATTTATTATTAATTTAGCAATAATATCGATTTCGTTTTGATCGCACAAAAAGGTAAGCTTTGAAATGGTATTCAAAACCAGGTTGTTTCACTGCAGCCTGTCAACAATTGAAATTGCAAAAAGAAAGCAGCTTTCATCCGCATGCATTCATCATATTCTACATATATATGTATTTCCCCAACCACACCTTTCTCCTTTCTCCCTCCTTATTTTCGCCTCCACAAAGCGGGAGACCTGTCAACTGTTTGGCGATAAACAAAGGACCAAACAAATGAACAATTGTCACCTTCTCTGTCGTTGGCCTTCACTTTCCAGGGGTGGGGAAGACGGGGAGGGGGAGGGGGTTCTCTCCCTTGGTTCTCAGATTATTGCAGATGATAGACGATAGAGCCCCACACATTCAAAGTACTACACATGGTAGCCCCAAATCGCCTCCGTTCATCTGAAAATGCGCCAAGTGGGCGGATAATAATGGCTGCACTGCGGAAAAGCCCATTCCTAAATTAAGAATTTATGTTTAAATTTAGAAAATAATATTCAAAAGATAATACTTGTTAATAATACTAATAAGTTATTACATCATTATTGATTTTACTTGCTAGCTTGATAATATAATGAATATATTGAATATATAAGAATCAAAGAAATTGGCAAATATGTTTACAATACGTAAACTTATTTATATTTATCTATATTTTATACTTCTATTTGAATTTATTTAAGAAATAATATTTTATAGATAATATTTATCATATCAATCATTATTGATTTTAGATTAACATTAATTCTTGATAATATAATATCATTATATTGCGGAAAAAAAATCTAAGAAATTAATAAATGAGTTAACAATACGTATTTTATATTTTTTATATTTTCTTTTCTATTTTATTCCTGATTTTATGGGGAAATTGTCTCAGTGCCTGCAGGTCGTAGACTTTTTAAGGGGCGCTTAAAGAGCTCTATGTGAAGAGATCCACAGAGATCCGTCGGGTCGGACACGTTAAGTTGATTAATTGCAAATTTTAAGAAAACAAACTGCAAGTCAAGACGGCCACTGAGAGAAATCTCCGAGGGTCTTCTGGGCTTAAAGTCCGGGCTTTTCCCGGAGTGAAAAGTGAAAATTGGAAAGTGGAAACTGGAAAGTGGAGAGGAGGTGAAAAATCCAAAACGGGCGAGCAGAGCGGCAGCCGTTGAGGCAGGCAAAATTAAATTAAGCAAATGCTTGGCAAACTGTCTGCCACACACACACACACACAAGCGCACTCACACGCACACTGTGAAACAAAAGGAGGGTGTCCCAGTGTGCGTGCGTGTGTGTGAGTGGGGGAAATGGATTTTGGGTTTTTCTGAGGCTGAGTGAACGATTTGCTGGCCGTTTTTTCCTGTCACGCGCGCTTTGTTTGCCATTTTGAAAAATGCCCAATGCACACACACATGCACAAGAAGTGGGGGGGGGGTTATGTAGGTGTGGCAGGATATGTGAGTGTGCTTGTGCCTGTATGTGGGTGTCTCACGTTCTGCTCATAACTGAAATTCAGGCTTTAAAGCTCCACGACTGCTGGATAAACCAGACAATGTCCAACAGGACAGGCAGGACATACAGGACACACAGGACTCACAGGACACACCCGAGATGTTGTTATTGCCGCTCATATTTACGTCACCAAAATGCTTAACCCGTTTATGCCATTAAAAGGATTTCACAGGCCGCTGAAGCCGAACCCAAATAGGAAATAGGAAAAGGAAAAGGAAAAGGAAGAGGATGAGGATGAGGAGCCTGCAAAACCTGCAGGACAATGGCGAAGAAAGTAAAGCAAGCAAAAGGGTGGAAGCCGAGTTAGTTAGACGAAAGACCAAAAGGAGCTTTAATGAACGTGCCTGGCCACCAGCAATGGCCAAAAACATTTTACCAAAAAAATAAGAAAAAAAGGTGAAAGAAAGAAAACAAGAATTTGTGCTCTGCTCTGCTAAATTCCTCACGACACATAAAATCGCCCGAAAAGTTCGCAAGAAACGTGGCAGTAGGCATTCATATTGATTTTACTTTCCAAAAAATTGAATTCTGCATTGCCATTTGAGAACCTCGATTGGTCATTCAATTATCGTTTGCCCCATTTGCATATATTTCATTGCCACTGCAATTTGGTCCTTTTTTTTCCATTTCCATGATTTTTTTTTTTTTATTATAATCATTCATTTTACAAAGTTGAGTATTTTTTGCCAAGTGCCCAAAAATTTTAGTTTCAATTATTTTATTTAAAAACGTAGAAGTTATTTTGCATTTTTGAACATTTGTAGGTATTAAAAAATCAAAATAATTATTTATTTATTTATATTATATTTCATTTTTTTTATATTTTTCAAGTGCCCAGGAATTTTTGTTAAAATTTGTTTATATAAAAACGTTTAAGTTATTTTGTTATGTCCTTTAAAAAATTAGTTGAATATATTTTGATTTACATTTAAATTACATTTTAGGATTTAAAATTTAAATAAAATATAAATAAATTCACCATCTTCATTTGCCTTCTAAGCAATGTAAATTATATTAATTTATTTTCCAAAAAGTCTGCTGTTATTTTTGGCATTTTTTTAGCTGACCTTCAAAGGGCGTTCGTCAGTAATATTCTCCCCAGTCCCCCTCCCCTGGACAAAGCACCCCCCTTTTTCAGCCCGCCCCTGCGATGTTAGCAACTATTTTTAGTGCCCAAGTTTCTTAATAAATTTCAAGCGTCGTTCTTTTATGATTATTTGAAAGTGGGCGGTTGGTTCGAAGAGGAATGGAAAGCAAGGAAAAGAAGGTGTGGCTGGGGTTCCGATGGGGAACTCATGAGTGTTTTTGTGGGTCCGTGTGTTGCGAATGCGAGTGTGAATGTGAATGAAAAGTTCACCCAGCATGCACTTGGCCCTGGCGCGTGGCGAGTCAAATGAAAATACCAAATGAAAATGAAATGAAAATCGGCATAAAACACGACAAGTGGAGGCCATTAAGCGGTAGCCAAATGGGGTGACCCGGAGCCAAAGAGCTCTGAAAGCAGACTGTTATATGTTATAAAAAAAAACCCCCTTATATGTGGGGTACAGAAATGCAATCGAAGTTTTTGAAAGCGGAAGGAATATAATGAAGGGCAAAATGAATTGAAATTGAAAGGGGTGGTGGCAAGCTATCAATATCTTTTTCTTTTGCCAGGCGAGGGAAAATCCTCTTTGATCAAGGGAAAGCAACTCAAGGCTGTGCCCTCGCACTTTCTTCATCTTTTCTTCGTCACTGCAATTACTAACCAATTTAGAGGGAAAAACAACCTATTCACTTTGTCGCATCACATTGCTCATACGCCCCGTGTCGTTAGCTTTCTTTTGCTACTTTCTTGGCTACTTTCCTCTTCTTTTTCGTTTTGCAGCATTTCTTTATCATTTGTACTCCCCTGCTGCCGCCTGCACTTTTCCTTATTTATGTATTTGTTTATCTATTTCTCTTGCTTTGCTGCTTCCAGGATAAACAACTTTTTTCGGTCAATATCAATATGTGGGTACCCCAAACCCCACCCCCAAAAAACACCTGCAAATGGAGGTGCTCCCATTTTTATCCTGGGTGCTGGCGAAAATATTTTCGCATACCAAAAATCCAAAAGCAAGGTAAAAGGGGGAAAATGGGGGGTTCCATCCCCGAACTAAAAGCGCATGAAGCATAAATTTCGCATTAACGTAAAGCGCGAGGAAAAAAGAAAAATAGGAGGGCGGACTCCCAGCGACACAAAATATGCAATAATAATGCCAAAAATAAATACCAAAAATACACCAGCACACACACCCACACACCACACACACAGCACACACACAACAATATCATCACTGGCTGCTGGAATAAAAGTAAATAAAAAGGATGCAGAGAAGAATGACTAAAGAGCGGGGCGAAGGGACGAAGGGGCGAAGTGGAAATGCAAAGCACAAGCTGCCTAGATTACTCATGCGCCCCGTGTGCTCCGTGGCATAGAAGCAAGAGGAGGAGGAATAGAAGGGGTTCGGGTTCGGTTTCGGAGAAAGTAAAGAAAGCTGGGGGCAGGGAAAGCGGACAGCTTAGCGGCAGTGATGGCAGACTTTGCCAACTAAGGTGATACAAAAAAATATTTGACGAAAAAGCTTAAAATGCCAGCATAATGCGGATTTACTCGAAATTAACTTATCCTTTTTTGGAAATAAATTATACAGGCTATAGAAAAGATGGCTACTGAATATGAGTTGATTTTAAGTTATGTTAAATTCATAAAAATATTAAAAACAGGGAAAAAGCAGAGTTGTATTAATAACTTTGGCTTAGTATGTAAACAGCATTTAGAAAGTATATAGAAAACTTGTAGGAATGATGTACAAGCCATATGGAGTTTGCTCACCTACACCCAGAAAAAAAAATTACCTTGATTTAAGTCCACGGACTTTAAATTAAGGAACGATGGACTAAAATTGGCTAAATAAGGCTATACATGGACTTAAAAGTTTTCATCCCATATACATTTTAAGTCTAAATGGACTAAAAATGGACCTAAGGCCATATGGACTGTTACATGGACTTGAGTCCATTTTTAGTCCATTTAGACTTAAAACTTATATGGGATGAAAATTTTTAAGTCCACTTATAGACTTGATTTTAAAGCCATTTTAAAGCCATTATTCCTTAAATCAAAGTCAATGGACTTAAATTAAGGAAAATTTTTTTTCTGAGTGTACTGAGATTACTATTTATAGTTTAGATTATATTTTAAATTTTTTTACTGTTTATTATTTATATTTATATTTTAGATTAATTCTTTGCCTGCAGGGTATTCGCTTGTCCTGCAGCAGGACCTTTTTTCCTCAGCCCCTTGGCAATCGCACATCCCACTTTTTTCGGGCTCTTGTTATTGTCTTGCCTTTTTGGAGGGGTGGGGGGGTCCGCCATCGCTGTTCTTGATAGTTTTTGGAGCGCATTACACACACACACTGGCCCGGATATATTTATGCAAGTGTATGCAGGTCCCAGTGCGATCCTGTGAGCGAGTCCATGGCGCTTAGGCAAATCCGAGTATGCATGTGAATATTTCCCGCCGCCTGTTGACGTTGCCGCCACAGTTGCTGAGAAGCTGAAGGCAGAAGCTGCAGCAGAAGCAGAAGCTGATGATGTGGTCTCGTTCGGAGGCACCGACTTGGCCCACTGCTAACAACGTTTGACAAACAACAACAGAGGCTGCGTATTTATAAGCTGTCTTCTGCCAGCGAGCGAGAGAGAATATGGGGAAAATTCCACCACTACTTCTACGCTCCTCGTCAGCCTGATACGCTTGTGTTTAAGTTGGCAAATAACACGCTTTTTATGTGCTGATATCATTATAACTGTGCTGCAAATAATACACTCAAAGTGAAGGTGCGCAGACATCGGCAAAACATTATCATAGTCCTGCGACGACAGGATCCCCAGATCCAGCGTCATGTGTACCATGTACTATGTGCTTTTGTGCTCGGTGACTTTGTGTCACATGCACACGTTTCGCCTTGTTTCAACATCGTTAGCAGGATGGAATGGGAGTGAAAGTTGTTTGGCTGATATAACATTCTTTGCCTTTAATTGGTATGTTATATAAGAATACCTATGCAATGTTGCAGGCCAGGCTAAATAAACCAAGTTTGTATGGCAATTGAATCATTTTCCTAGAACGCGAATTCTTTAGAATTCATATAGCTGAAAATGTAAAACAAACCTATCAAAACCTAACATTTGACCGCGAATTCTTTAGTATTCATATAACTGAAAATATCAAATAAACCTAACATAAAATGGGAACATTTTAAGTTGGCTTCCTTGATCGCAAATTCTAGAGTACTCATTTTCAAAGTTGGCTTTTTTGAACGCGAATTCTTCAGTTCTTACTTATTTTCAAAGTTTATTTTAATGACCTAAAAATATGCTCTGAACACCAAAGGACTTGTTAATAAGTCCTGAAACTCCTGCAGCCACCACATTTTCCATTTGCTCTCCTTTTCATCAGTCAGTCTAGTCTAGGCTCTAGTCAATTGCCATGGGTGCCCCACTTTATTCGCCTCGCGTTTTCTCATTTTCAAACGTTTCGTTTCGTTTTCGCGCGTGTTTATGGCCGCTGTCGCGTTTTTAAACGCGTCATTTGCCAAATGGCATGTGGCATATGGCATATGGTGTATGGTATCTGCTTAGCTTAGTGCAGTGCCAGTGGTGCCAACTAAATGCGACATGTATGAGGAGTAATGAGTGCGACCCCCTCTCGCTAGCCCCCTTTTCCCCCCTTTTTCCACGACACACTCGAATGTGTGTGCACGAATTATTGCCTCCTTTTTGGGGCCAACTTTTGCGGTGCGAGGACAACTTTAATCACTTTGCAGTCTGATTTGTGTGCTCCCGGCGTCGTCGTCGTCGTCACTCGACCGGCCACAGGTCACAAATAAACAAAGCTCCAGATGGGGTTAATGCCCCCCTTGCAACACACTGAAACCCCTGATGCCACCCCTGCAACCCTGCAACCCCCCCTACAAAATGCAAATGTAAAATGTAAGTGGTACTCCTGGTGCGAGCGTATTACATGTGCCTGTTAAGTAGTTAACGCTGTTATTGTTGTTTGTTGCTTACATTTTGGCTTCTAATGAAGGGGGTGAGGGAGAAGGGGGAAGGGGGCTTAGACCAAGGACCAAGAGCATCCAAGCAACCAGACAAACAACAGTTTTGCATTAGTATGCGACTCATTCTGGCCTTGTCGCCTTTTGGCTTTGCTGCACTCGCTTCTGCCTTTTGCCACTACTATTATTGCCACTGCTACTGTTGTTGGCCCAGACATTTTTTAATGTTAATTTAATAGCGAGCCAAAAACTTGCCTGCGACCAAGTTAACAATGTGAACTAAAGTCCGAAGTGGAAAAGCCACTAAATAAAGCAGTTGGATAAGGGATACTCTTTTAGTTTATTTGTATTTATTTATTTATATTTTTATTCGTATATTTTTATTTTCATTTAATATTTTTATTTTATTTGTATAATTATGTTTTTATTTTATTTGTTTATTTTTATTTTATTGTTAAATTATTTCGTTTATTAAATAGTTTCAATGAAAACCTAACCTATTTTAAGTGAGATTTTTATTTAATATTTGTTTATAGATTTTTTTTTGGTATTTACTAGGCCAATCTAATTATATGCGAAAAGGTACTCTAAATATTCGACTTCTGGCAATCTTTGAGTAAAGACAAAACTCAAAAGTTCAAAATAATATTAATAATTATAATTTATATTCTTTGATAAATAAGATAAAAAACTTAACTAAGTTCGCTTGAATTCGAAGGTTAATCTAATAACTAAGAAATTCGCATTCTTATTGAGAAAAATGCATGAAAATGTACTTGAAGACCTGAAAAACGTATGCCTTTGAGCTTACTCGGTGATTCGGTGATCGGAAAATACACAAAGGCATTAGGCCTCTAAAATCCAGAGCAAATAAAAAAGCAGCCCTTATTACATATGCTTTTTGCTGACAGACCCCGTAAAACTGGTTGTTCTTGTTGCTATTAAAACGCAATTTTAATTTTGCGCCAACATTAAGCACACATCAGAGCTTCCATGTGTATATGTGTGTGTGTTTTAGGTGGCCTTGACTCTTTTTGTTGTGTCCCAGCTTGTACCACGCCCCTTGAACAGAGGGCGGGGGCGATGAGAGGGGGGCGAAAAAAGGGGCAAAATATGCCGCATTTATATGAAGAACATTTGAAATATTTTACGGCATCTAAAAAAAGAAGACATGGGGAAACGGAAAACACAGAAAACGAAGATGGAAAACGATGCGAGCGGAAAACACTGTTAAGCCCACGAAAACTGGTCTCCAGATGTTGGGAAATATTTAAGCCCCGAGTTTTGACGCGTGCCAAGAAAATGAAGCATATAAAAATAGAAAAAAATAAAAATGAAAGGAAAGGGGAAAGGAAAGTAAAGGAAACCGAGAACATGAACATTAATTAAGGTATACAAGTTGATTGTAAGGCGAGCGGAGTAAAGGATTCGCCCAGGGATCGTATCGTCCGAAAAAAACAGAAGAAATGCCTGCAACTCGAGCCGAGTTGTAGAAGTTTTCGGAATGAAATGTGACAGCTCCATCAGCATTGAAGCCCCGAGATGTGAGCACCGCGAGGACCGGGGTTAATTACATAATAACCTTTGAAATGTAATTAAGCGCAGACACCGCGCTGTGCACATGTGTGAGTGTGCTGGTGCTTACACGGAAAAAAAGGTGGCTTAGTAAAAATAAATATCTGCATATTATAATTTTTAATATATATCATATTTGAAAATATTTGAATAACGGTAGAAAATATTACTTTAAATATTTTACGTCATTAAAAAATATATTTATTTATTAAAATCAAAGTATAACATTTTTAAATTTACTATTATTTTTAATTTTAATATTTTCATATTTAAAATTAATAAAAACCGCTATGGATAAAAAACAAGGCGAAATACATTAAAATTTATTATGAAATCTTGGAGTTTACTACCCTTTTATATCAGTGTACTATTTATGTGTGCCCAAAATGAGCAACAACAATGGAAGGGGCGCAAAACCCAGAGCGTCGCATAAATAATGCATCGATATATATACCATTCCATACCATATATATCCATATATCGGTGACTGGGCATATTGTCATAAGTGCTCATGTCATAATGCCAAAGGCACCGCAGAATCCGAATCCGAATCCAAACGGCCTTGACAATACTGCCACCCACCCACAGAAGGCCACCCACATGACCCCGTCGTGATCCCACTTCAAGTTAATGACGCAAATTGATGAGCTGCGACTAATTTGGTTAGCCGGCAGCGGTTTTAGTTGCCTCAATGAATAACAAGCAAATGAGATTCCCGAATTCGGTTGCCAAGTATCCCATTACTCAGACATTTGGGCGGGAATCGGGCATCGGGAATCGCAGGGCTGGGCAGGGCTGCCTATAAATGTGGAACATAATCCGCTGAGGAATTAGTGGCTGTCGCACAAACGTAATTTACTCACTTCTATATTCAATTTTTGTGGCCAGTTTTTAATCCCGGGGCTTGAAAATAAAAACTACAGATTTTTTAGGAATTTAACAACACATTTTTATTGGTAAACCAACCATAATTATTCAAATTAATTATTCTTAAATTTTTCAAACACCGATGTTTTTCTGTTGTTTTTATATAATTATAATTATCATAATTTTTTTAGATTTGCCTTTTTTACCTTGAAAACATCGACATTATCGATGCAATATTGTGAAAATATCGAAAATATCGATATTTTTCAAGCTCTACTTAGAAATTGAGTTCGGATGACCTAAGAAGTGTTGTTTTGGTTCAACTTTCTGCAACCCAATGGACACCCAGGCAGTCCATCGACTCAATCGAGGATCTGTTACCATTAGGGGATCTTAATCAGTTGTTATTTACATTCATATTTAACTCCGGAATAAAATACTTGGCCATAAGGTGCCTGGTATCGGTATCTTAACATCTCTGTGCTATTTAAACTACTACTTCCACATTCCACATCGCTCATACGCCGTGTTGTGCGCGCCGGCAATCAGCCTGCTAGGTTGCCAGCCTAATGTTTAATTAAACAGCTCACCGTCGTCTGACTCGCAGGATAAGCGAGTCCTTGCTGGTGAGTCCTCGCTGACTCGTCGCCTTGTTGCCTTCTTAAATCCTTCAGGAGAGTGGGTGGGTGGGTGGTTGTTCCTAGGGGCTGCCCCCGTATCTCTCGTCCGCTTGTTTGTTGATTTTGTTGTTGTCAGCACGTTTGCGCTGCGTTTGTAGCGTTCGCTGTCACGGCTGCTGCACTTATCAGCAGCAGCTGCTGCGCCGACAGCGGCGGAGGCGAACTCCACGTCCCGCGTAAATATGCCGCGCAAATATAGCGGAAGGAAGCAGATTAACACGGCAACCAGATACCAATAACTACAGCCACACCAGCGAAAACAAAAGCAATCGATGGTGTATGGTGTCTTCCCATCCCATCCCGCCCACAACTCAGGCTCACGGAGAAGAAAAATATCAGGCAAAATTATGCATATTAAACACCTCAATTCACTAAGAATAATATAAAGCATAAAATTTTTAGTTAAATAATTTTGTTAGAAGTCCTAAGTCGCTGTAAATTTTGACGAAGCTAACAGATTTTCAAGAAAAGGTACAAAAATCGAATTTAATACTAAAAATTTTTATTAGAAAAACGTATACAAATATTAAAAAGTTTTAGGAAATTAAATCTTAACTCCTTTTTAAATACAAAAAAAAAAATTATAGATGATTAAGAACTAAAATTATTCGTTATTAAAAAATTATTAAGATAAATTAAATTAAAATAGCTTTCAAAATTTATAGGTTTTTTTCTAAAAAATGCAAATTTCCCTTTTCATTTTTAAATCACGTTTCTTTCAGTGTAGATCTGCGCTTTTGCCGTGCTCCTTGTTCATTCGAATCCTTCGCTTGCCTCGCTGCTTTTTTTCCTGTCTTCGTTTGGCTGCACCCACACTCTCGCACACTCACACACGCACACATGGCCAGATAGCGCTGTATTTTTTGTCATTGATTTCAGTTTATATCCTCTTCCTGCTCCTCGTCCCCCCTTTAATCCTCAGTGTATGTATTGGGCGAAGTATTGCGTGTGTTCGGTTTAAACTGTTCAGCACACTTTTGTGGGCGAGCGACTTTTGAGAAGGAAATTTCATTTCATTTAATTGCCGCCCGCGATTTAATTCGAACTCATTTCCAATCACGCACACGCCAAAGGGGGCGGCCGCTGTCCAAAGGGGGGCGTGGCCTGTCGCCACACGCAACTGCAACTCACATGTCCCCCAGGGTTCCTTCGCACTTCAGCCCTTCGTCGCTACTTCGTTCGACAGGGAAGTGAAATTTACTACCTTTTGTTTACCTTAATAGTTACTTGATAGGTATGACTTATACGGTAATACCTATCAAATTGCAGCATATATATCATATATTTTACAGCAAAAATTAGCGCGAGTTCTTCAAGATAACACACATATAAATTAAGGGTTGTGAAAACATCGAAAGTGGGCACCATCGATAGTTTTGGGTATTGATAGGGGCCATCGATACTTTTGGAAATTAGATAAAATTAAAAAAACAAATTACAAAAATTAAGGAAAAAAAATGGATGGAACTTTAATGCTTGTATTATTAAAAAAATATACTTTAAAATACTTTTTTCTTAAAAACCGAAACCATCGATGCTTCCCAAATTTTAAAACCATCGAAGAATCGATAGTGCTATCGATCGTTTAAACAACCCCTTTACAACCACAACCTATTTTATTTCATGAAGTCTAATTTTGCAGAACAGTGTAATCAGTTCCGACTTTTTTAATAACACTTTCGGTAAATATTTGCCAGAGTTTATTTGTTTTTACTTTGAACCCTTGATTCACAGGCTTAATTTCCAGTGAACTCCATTAATTGCATGGCAAATTGAGATGCAGCCTTAAATTAAAAAGCCAATTCAGGCTTAACTTAATTTTATCCCTGCGAATTTAAACGAATAGGCGAATCGAGAAATGGAAGGCACACATTAGTTCGGCCCGACAGCATCATTAATCCGCGACTCCGTTAAGCCAGCAGAAACGCACACAAAACTTACAATAAATAAACGCAAACGAAAGCCAGTTTTCAGTTTTCAACGTGGCCATAATGAGTGTTTCTGTTTCTGTTTCAGGATTCTGATTCCGATTTCGATTCGCATTCCGTATGCGATTCCCAATGGGTTTGTCCACTGGCCACCATGAACATGCAAATCAAATTGAAAATTGGCCCAGCATTGGATGAGCATTCGATTCGTTTCGGCCGGCGCATAATTATTTTGCATTAAATTCCCCAGCAACTCGTCCGTGTGTGTGCATTGGCGGCAATAATTTGCGAAAACAGCCAGGCTACAAATGCCATTAAATGGACAAAAAGCGCAAAAATAAGGCACATTTTTGAGAGGGGGAATGGGCAGAATCTGTGCTGGGAATCAATGTAATGAACGGTCGCCACAGAGCGAAAGCAAATTGAATGCATCCGGCACACAGAGGAAAAAATACTAATTTGATATAGCAAATAAAAGCGACTAAAAGGAAAATTATTAAACTTTTTTGTTTAATTAAATAATATATTTATTTATCTTAAGTTATTCTAACTTTATTAAATCACTGGAAATCACTTTAAAAAGTGCCTAAAAGTATGCAATAATATATTTAGAGTAATATAACAATATATTTGTTTATCTAATTAATGAATTTATTTAATTTTAATCATGAATTTCTAACTAAATAAAATCTTAATTCGTTATATGGTCTATTTATTAAAAACTTGAATTAAAAAATTCCACTTAGAATTTGAAATCACTCTAAAAAGAGTTGAAAAGTATGCAATAATGTACTCAGAATAATATAGCAATATATTTTTTTATTTTATTTAGTAAAAAAAATAACCTAGCAATTTGAAAAGTGTCTAAAAGTATGCTATAATATTTTCCGAATTCCCCATTCCAAAGGATTCCCTTTGTCACTGCATTTCGAATGCATTTTTCTCAGTGCACCCACGCACAGGCATCGGCATCGGCAGCACCAGCTCACCACACTAACTGAGCTTTAACTACCTGCCAAAGGATAAACCAGTTCCGTCGATTAGGGATTACTTTAATTGTTTCAATCAATGTTGCATACTTTCGGGGGAATCAACTAGCTGCAAAGTTTGCACTGCGCCACTGCCACTGGAACAGCCACTGCCTCTGCCACTACTGTTTACAACTTTCAGTTAAACTTTACTTAGCAATTACCCCTCCATTTTGCCAGGGAACACTTGTTTCCGTCTCTCCCCTCTGCCATTTTCCACTGACAGTTGTCTTCGCCTGATGAGCAAACAAACATGGAGCCCCGACCGCCCATCTTCCTTGAATATGCAAAAATGGAGAATGGAAATGCGAGGGACAAGGACACTCTCGTCGCCCATCTGGTGGGCGGGTGATTGCGGAAGGGGGCGTGGCAGAGGCATAACTAGCGTTTAACATTAATAAAAATTTGTAGTCAGCAGGTGGCTTGAAAAAATAAAGAAAAAAAGAAGTAAAATACAAAGTACAAAGTAGGAAAAAAAAAAGTGTCTCGCATTAAATGTAATTAAAATCAGTTGCAGCACAATGGGCGGAGGCGGCGGTGGAGGGGGCGTGGCAGCTGCTAACGATGCCCCCGCGAAATGAAGTGAAAATGTTTGTTGAATATTTCGCTGCATAATTCCAGGCGTTTCGCCGGGGCGAAAACGGGGAAACGGAAATGGCGAAAAGGTAAAGAACAAAAGCTCACACAGACGCTGTTACATGCTGGTGGACACACACACACACATGTAACCTGTATTTGCCCTTTGCTAAGTTTCGTGTGGCATGCCGTCTCTATCATTTTTTTATTTTATTTAATTTTTTCTGCTCCTTTTCCTTTAGTTCTCCTCATTCCTCGACTGCACTTTGTGCTGAGTTTAGAATTTAATTAAATATGCTGGCGGCTTCCAGTTCGCAGTTCCCAGCTTCCTTCTTTAATCGCCGCCTAACCACAGCGGCGGCCAACAAGTGTCAGGCCACCATTGCCGCACCACCTCCACCGCCACCCCACCCACTCATTTGAGACACCCGCCCATGGACCGACCCCATGGACCCCCCTTTTCATTCGGGAAATTACAAGCCAAAACGTGAATAATTAAGCGGCAAGAGCATTTCCTGAGGCTGCCAACCTGGCCCAGAATGCCAGAAGGTGTGGAGAAAGCGGAGAAAGCCGGGAGAAAGGAGAAAGCGGCGAAGGAGGACCAGAGAAACGCCCACTAATGCGTTGATAATTATTAAACGGCAACGGGCAAACAGAAAAAAAATAAACAAAAAAAAGATGGCTAACGAAGCCTTTTATACCCTTGCATATTTCCCCCCTGAAATACAACTAGACATTCTCATTAAATCATTTAGAAAGAGATTTGGCTAGGACATTACTTTTTTTAGACTTAAAGGGAGAGAAATATTTTGGAATTTTGTATACATTTTTTAATAACAAACTATTTACACAAAAATCATATTTTTATTTAGCAGTTTTTACTCATAATTTAGACAAATTAGTGAGCACAGCTAAAAGACTGGCTGTTTTGAACAGCTGACAACCTAAACTAACGATCTCTATCACTTTTGGGAAATTTTTAATTTTTCATTAATTTTCGCATTTTTGATAAGGGGCTACATCATGATTTTTTGCTAAAAATTACAAAAAATTAAAATATCGAGATTTGAACGCAAATCGATTCAGAATTTAGCTACGAGCTCAACGAGATATGACATTAACTATTCTGACTTTAATTTCAACGATATCGACAAAAAATAGGGGTTTTTGGGGCCAAAAATAAAGATTAGCACTTTGCACTTTTTTAGCGGTTTAATTTTGCTATCAACCAAATAAAGAAAGCTTTTTACGAAAGACGACACCATCTAGGTATTACCAACCAGACTACGGTATTACTTGTATAAAAATGAATAAACAGAAATGGGGGCCACAGAAAATTGAAAGTAAAAATAAACACGAATGCGTCGATTGTTTAACTTTGGCTTCATTTCTGCCCTTTTTTCCCGTATTCCGTCTTGTGTGGCCCTTTGTTCACACTACTTACGCTTCGGGAACCGAGAACCCTGGGAACCGGGAATCGTAAATATTTTATTAGTTGAATTACGGCAAAGGCCACGAGGCCCAAGAAACGAAAACGAAAAGCCGCCAAAGGCCGCAAATATCACGCACGGAATCCAATGTGGAAAGAAAGAAAGTGGTAATCGGAAGGCGATGATGGTGGGCTAAGTCGGCTGGGGGGTCTCGACATGAATTGGATCTTTTTAAAGTTGCCACATAAATATTTCCAAATTTCCTCGGAAACGGAACTGGAAACCGATTCAAGTAAACGTGTTCTAAAGTGGTTGTAAAAATAATTTACTTTTAGCTTCCCCTCTCAAGCAATTGCTGGGAAATAGCCCTATTAATAGTAATTTATTTTTAAAATATTTGAATTTAATTGAGCTGTTTGAAATGTAGATAAAAACAGTTTCAAATATTTATGCATAATCATTTAATTTATTGTAGTTAACTTTTAAATGTCAAAATGGGTGCCTGAAAGTATGCAGTGTATGATATCACATCCCTTTTGGGTTAAAAATATATTGTTGCATACTTTTAGACATTTTCTTTGACATTTTAAAAACCCACTAATTTTTTTTTGATAAAATATCTTTCAAAATCCCCCTGCTTTTGGGATCTTCAACTGACATATTCCCTTCGCATTTGTTCCCTCTCATTTGAAACTATTGAACTCTGGGCGAACGCATCTATCCATCGCCATCTATCCATCCATCCATCCGGTTGAGTATCTTTTGTCAGGCTTCGCTTCTTCCCCATTTTGTTGATGGTCAAGGGTTTGTTTTGCATTTTTTGTGTTTTTTTTTTGGACTGTGATACATGCACATGACGATTTATTAAAACTGACAACGCAGAAAGTGTGGGTTCAATGTTGTTGTTTCTGTTGCTGTTGCTGCCAGCCGTTTGTTTTGATTGTTTAAAGCATGTTTAGGGTGACAACAGATCGAGGGAAACAGAAGAGAACAGAGGAGATGCCGAGAACTGTCAGAGCCGGTTGGTTTCCACAGCGGAAAGTGGAAATTGTCAAACATGCCAGGGTCAACATCAACAACCAAACAACCCAGCAGCCCAACAACCCAACAACCAAACAACCAAAAAGAATGCGAAGCAAAAATGCTCCAGCTAGCTGTCTGTGATGCTTAAAATTGAACTATGGCCGAAAAGGGGGCACAGGGTACAGAAAACTGGACACGGAGTACAGAGGATGTTTGCAGGACATGACAGGCCATAATCCCGTCCCCGGAGATCCTGCAAAGGACGAAGGAGCAACAAGTAAAAAGGTTAAAGGTCTACCATCTTGGACTTAGTCCCACCTCAGCCTCCTTCAGCTTCATATAGCTATGGCATTTTCTGTTTCTATTTTTTCAACAGCTTGACAACAAATGCACTTAATGCACCATGCCCACACATTCACATCCACATGGCTCCAAACCATCCTACACCATCCACACCATACCATACCATCATAATCCGCGCTGAAAATCTCTTGACATTTATGATGAACGATTTACCACGCCATTGCAAATTAAAGCAAAACAACAACGGATCGGATTGGAGGATTGGATCCGGGGTCCAAAAATCGAATAAAGCACTCCGACAATCATCGGCATGGCGCTGCCACGCCCTTTGCCATTTGTTTTTATGCACAGCTTGTTTTTGGCCATCGCTCACCCACCCACATTATATATCCCTTGTGATCTGAGAACTGACGGGGAGTATTGTGTTTAAGAAAATCTAAAAAATTGAATTTAATTGTTTAAAAAAATTATAGAAAATATATTGCACAATTATATAGTACATTTTATATAAATCAAAATTCCATTTTTTTTATTAATTAACTTAAATCCTGAACCTTAGCCTATAATCACGCTGGTCACACTGGTTTTATGCTAGGTCACAAAGCATGCCTGCGGTCACACGCCTATCTTGCATTGGGCACACGTCAATTCTTGTATGTGTCGCGTAGAGCTAATCTTCATACGAGGTATCTGAAAGTCGTGGCACTACCACATTTGACTTCTTGCCTCTCCTTTTTTTCTGGCAGTTGCAACATCAACAAGCGAACAAGCAAAAGCGAGTCCCAAAACTGCAAGTGAGGGAGAGGCGGCGAGGCAGCGAGGCAGCGGCCAGAACAAGTGCATCATCCGGAAAGCAAAGCAAATGCCCCATAAAACAAATGTGCAAATAAAAATGTTTATAAACACAGCGTCGACTGCGGAGAGCACTTCACAATTTTTGGGATGTGTGCGACAGCGATTCACTTTCAAGGGGTTTTCGAAGCAAAGCGAAGAGTTTTGGTTGGATGGAATGGGATTGGATTGGTTTGGGTTTGGGTTCGGTGTAGAAAACTCCCACGGGAAGCCGGAGCAACAGGATAAGCTGGTGATCCAAGCGAGAGGAGGTCACAAATTAAGTCAACAAAATCAGCTACAATTCTGAGAAGCCCCGAGGATGTAGAAAGAAAGACAGAAAGGAGAAGACCTTCAAGCTCCATAATTGAAAGGGTCTCAAATTAAAGAGAAGAAAGTTAAAATATAACCAAACCTATGAAATAGACTCTAAGTTTAATTACCAATGCTATCTAAATTCTTTACACCTAAAAAGACTGTCTAAAAGTCTGCTATAAAATATGTTTGATAAGGCAACCTATTTCAACCTACTTTTAGACACCTTTTTAAGTGATTTTAACAACCAATTGGTTTATATTGATTCAAAATTTGGCTTGATTTGCAGTTAAACCTCTTTTTCTTTTGCTGCAATTTAACTCATCGATTTGCAAGTCAGGTTACTGGAATAATTGCCCCAGAAATTTCTTCATTGACATTGCGGTCCCTACCACAAGAAAACTCAATCAGATTTCTGTTGGCCGATAAAGTGACCAAAAAGTGTCTTTGATTTACATTGGCTGGGTGGGTAAAATAAAGAAGGATCGTCAGAAGGTCTGACCTTGCCACATTTTGGTGGTGTGTGGCGGTTTGGGGTAGGCGTGGCAGGCCATGAGCACTGGCGATTATAAATGACTCGACTCATCCTCCAGTGGCGGAACCCCGAAACCGAACCCCCTTTCCGCTGTCCCTGTCTCGGCGATGGCCTTGAAGTATGCTACACAAAATGTTCGCACATAATTAAGTGCTTTCAACTATGGCAGCCGCAGCTGTTGCCATCCTAGAGTCCAGAGTCCAAAAGTCCGAGCATCCGAGCATCCTCATCCCCGAGAAACAAGTATCGCATGCGAGTGTTTCTCTGTGTTAGAAAGCAATTTTTTTATTAAACAGCCGAGCAGCGGCCGCATGTGGCATGTGGCATCTGGCAACTCATACTCATGGCTTTGGAGCTGCTCAAGTGGCCAAGTGGCGAAAATGAACTGGCCAAAAACCCAAACTGGTCAGCGGCGGCATGACTGGCGCTTTGATTGCCCACCCCATAAAGGCCAAATACACGATGGTATAGGGGACCATGAGTCGACTTTATGGTGCATTTAAAATGTGCAACATTTCTAATGTGCGAAAAAAATGCTAATGATTATTCTAGGATATTAATTTTTATTTGGAGAGTACGTTAAACTAAATACGATTAAAAAAATATTCCAATTGTTTTTGACAATATTATTGTATAATTTTATTCTATACCAAAAAAAATATGTCGAACTAAAATAATAATTTTACTACAGTTTCTAGTATTTTTAGTATTGTCTAGTATTTTTGTATAACTAAGACTTTTAAAGTATTTCATTTTATACTTGAAATTTGTAATATTTTCCGATATAAACCTTATAGCTACCTTGGGAGCTCAGAAAGCTATTGCAGATAAATCCGGGACACATGACGACGGCAGCTTACATCTTGAGCTTGAAAATCATGACCTAATAACGGCGATGTACTTGTTGGCCCATAGAAGTGGCCTCCATGGGAACCCAGCAACAGTATTCGGAAGCGGAAATGAAGGCATTCATTATGTATACCCTCCAACTGAGGGCACAATAGCCAAGGCATTTGTCAATGCAACTGGGCCCGCAAAAAGGCAGTGAGTCCGAGTTGGAGTCAAAAGTCAGTAGTCAGAAGTCAGGATTTGAGGGCCAAGAGGCCACAAAAGTCCAGAAGTGGCTGCATTGTTGTCTTTTCACCTTTGAATATGAATCTTTGATTCCATTGCATTCCCATTGCAAAAGGAAATTCCTTCGCATCGAAGTCAAAAGTCACTCAATGGTATCTCAGATCTATGGCGCATTTCTGTGGCTTTGATTCCTTTTCCAGGGTATGCCTGTCGTCTTTGCCTTTGACAACTTCTCTGGGATTTTTTATCCATCCAGCTACATTTTTCCTGTTAATAATATTCAAATATAATGCAAACAATGTGCCAGAAAGTCGACGCAAAGTTGTCGCTTCACTTGGGCCGCTCCGCCCGACCTCTGCCACATAGCCGTCATAGTTTTCACTCAACTGTTTGCATTAATTTGATTCCTCTTTTTGGCCATTCCGCTCGTTTTGTATTGTAATATCCGGCCGCTTTGGCCGCACTTCCTGGCCAAAAGGAGGCGTTCATTTTTTATTCACCCCACTTCGGGCAACAGTCTACAGTCTACTTGGCTGTGCGATTTCAGCCAACTTTATGCAGCTCTTTGTTTGCATTTTCCAACTCATTAAGAGTAATTCGCTTTGCTCTTCGTTATGTATTTTCCGAGCCCGCTTTTCTTTTTCTTTTTTTTCAATTTGTTTTGCGTTTTTCAGCGTTTCGACGTGTTGAAGGTGCTCGAGTGGAAATTAAACACGCCCACCCACCTGGCCTAAATATTTATGGGCGTCGTCGGCGGGCCTAAATAATGGCCAGAACTGGAACAGAACGGGAACAGAAGAGGATGGACTGGACAGGAGTGGACTGGCCTGGCCTGGACTTTAGTTAATTAATCATCGCATGAAAAATCACTGTATCAGTGGTCTGCAGCAGAATTGGTATGTGGATGCGCAAGTGGATGTGGTTGTGGGGTAACTGGATGCGAAACTAAACCTGAAACTTGGAGTCGCCTAAGCGAGCCCATAAATAAAGTGACACACACACTTTCCCCGTTGGCGTTTGGACTGTGGGCTTTCGGGGAAAGGGGAAGGGGAAAATTACGCACGAGATTGTTGAACAAGCCAACAAACAAGAACGACGACGACGACAGGACAGCAATGTGGTCAAAACAAAGCTAAAAAAAAGAAGAGAAAATGGAAAAAAAGCTGGAAAAAAGCAAAAAGGGAATGTGACATGAACAACAAGGCGACTGGCTGCCCACTAAGTATGCGCAAGTAAGCGATAGCCTATGAAAAGTGGGTCCTCAAGGGCGGGACAGGATCCCAGATAAACCCGGAACACAGGCATAGATATAGCCCAAGTACAGTGGTAAAAACCCAACGCAATTAATTCAATCGCCTTTGCACTTACCAACTTACAAACGGCAAGCTCAATTGGTCGTTAAATATAATCACTTAAAATGTCAGAGCAAATTGTCAAAAATAAAATAAAAATCGTTTATATGTATAAAAATTATAAATGATTTTCACAAATGGCCAGCAGAGATATCTCTGAAGACTGAATAAAAATCGATTAAAGCGCTGCCTTTGCACACATTTCACATTTCACTGCTAAATACGCATAAAATATATATGAATATGAATACATTTTCGGTCAGCCATTTATTGACAGCAAAAAAGTAATCATTTTTTTGAGAGAGAGGAGAGTAAATATTATTTGTGTAACCAATATATAAGTGCTAAAAAGTAAAGATGATGAATGTAAGCTGTGAATTGGATTTATATATTTTTAAATGTTAAATTGCTTGTAAGAGCCTTTAAAATGGTTTAACATGTGAAAAGGCTGCAGCTGATTGAGTTGACTTGTGGAGAAATCACTTATTACCGTATGTCTAAAATATATAAGGAATATTTGGTAACAATATATGCGCTGTAGCTTTGCTGGTTTGTGATTTGACTTTGACTTGTGGAATTTAAATAGCGCGTTTTATATTTGTTTAGATTTAAAGCTTTTGGCTTCCCTTATAATTTATATTCAATTATGATTACATTGTTATTGATATATTAAGTTTATATTATTATTAGAGGAATAAATCGCCGTTTGAGCTCCACTGTGACTGTGCCACTAAGTTCACAGCAAAGAGCACAGGGACAGGCCCCGCAAAGCATGCAACAATTTGTGGCACTTGAAACGCAAGTCGCCCCGAACGCTTGACGGCTGACGGAAGTCCGTTAGCGTGGCCAAAAACTAATGCTAATGTATGTGTGAGCGAGTGTGTAAGTCCTGCGGCTCCTGTTCCCTCGCTGAGCAAATATCCCTGTGCCGAAGCAGAAGCAGAATGTTGGAATAAAATAAATAATCATAAAATAGAAATAAAATGACAAATTATTTCCGTTTCCGTTGAGCGAACTTAGAGGCGTGGTTCGGCTTCGGTTGAGTGTGGGTGTGTTTCCCACCAACCGGTTTGGGTTTTCTGGCTCGAACGGACCGCTAGATGTTCTATGTTCTAGCCTCCTACAGGAAAGAGTGTAGCGAACTAAACGAAAGGAAGGGTAAGGGAAAGGCAAGGAAAACGTGAGCTCGGGCCTAGAACGAGGGCGAAACTTGGCTAATATATGCAGCTGCCAGTTGCCAGTTGCCAGTTACGTCCGCCCTCACAGGACCCAGATGATCCTGGCAGCTTGTGTGACAGGAACAGAGGCAACAACAGAAACAGCAGCACCGAGTGCATAATGTACTTAATGCGCCCCTGGTTTCCTTTGCCACTGGCATAAGTAATTGGCCTTTCGGTTTTCCCTTAACCGCTCGTTTTGTCAGCAGACTTTTTGTACATGAGGCACACGGGCCGTATACGTGATGCTCATACGCACTGCTCTGGGTTTCCTAGGGTTCTAGGGTTTTGTAACAGAGGCCTAGGCCCTCCACCCTTTAAATCGATAAACGAACATGTTCGGTGCCCATTGCCAGGTCATTGCTCACAATGCTTAAATTAAATATTTACACACGCCGCAAATAGAGCCTTCATGTAAATGGAAATGTGTGCTTATGCCAGTTCATAATTAATAATTATTTTATTACTTTCACAAACAAACGGAGCAAAAGGCAAAAGGCAGAGGGCTGAAAGGCAGAGCGGAAATAGAAATAGAAAGGGTCCAGCCGACCACAGGATACTCTTTAATCTATTAATTGACCCATAAAATAAAATAAAAAATATTTACATCACATTCGGTTGACAGTCCACAAATATCGGCTTGGTGATGATTATTTATTATTATTTATTTCCATTTGAGATTGGCAAACGCCAAGTGTGAATCGAGCAGACCTCTCTTCACCACAAAAGGCAGGCCGTGAGCTACCAAATTATGACCGCAATTTGGGAAATGAAATGCATAAAGCAAAATAAGCAAATGGCACGCAAAGTGACCCGAGGCGGCGTCAAAACGCTCTAATTGGCCGCACAAAGCCAACGGCAGGGAACGACGATGAAGGGCTGAGGTGGAGGTGGGGGAGGAGGCGCGATGAGTAGGTTTTCCAGATTCCGAGGAACAAATTGAGGAGGCTCATGATTCGTGAAAAGTACTAGGAGTAGGGTCCCTGCTCGGGCGCCACTTGTCGCCTTGATTTCTGCACTCACTATTCACACAATCTTATATATATTTATAGCCCCCTTAGTTATACATGTACAACCTTCCATAGATGCAACTACGGTCCTTGTTCGGACGCCAGTTCTCAAATTGATTATTGATCTCCCAAAGTATTGGAATCCGTTGATATGACTTGATTTTGTCAGTCAATGAATGGATTTATAAAGTACGATCCTTATAGACTAACAAGAATGAAATTGCAGTCCCTGCTCGGGCGCCACTTTAAAAGTATATGCTCATGCTTTAGAATAATGCAAATGTTTCACAAAATGGATAAACAAATTTATTTTTATTATTTAATGTTAAACCCCACAATAATGGCTAAATTCTAACATTTTCTATAGTTTTTAATCGGCTTTCAACATCATTTTAAGACCCTGAACTGTGCATTTTACGATTGTGGTGCTTAGAACCATCAAAACGGTAAACATGTAAAATGGTAATGATGCATTAGAGCATCGGAAAAAGGCGTAATGGGGGTGGGGGCCTACAAACTTTCCGTTGGCCAAACCCTATGACTTTCAGGAATAACCACTAATTTGCGATGGTAAAATCACTAGAGTAAAACGAGTGAGTTCAAGGACCAAGCGAGGCCCCACCTGCCGGAGGCCTTCCGAGAACGAAAACGAGAACAAGAACCCTTCCCCTTCTCGGATCGCATTGAACTTGTTTCAGACGCCCCCGACATAACGGAGTGTACATAACCTCGTTCCGTATTTATCAACGACTCATCATTGTGATGGAGGGCGCCTGTCAGCGGGCCGCGCCCCGCGTCGAATGTGTATTAAGCCGCCCCCCCGGGGAACTTGGAACTGGGAACTGGGAACTGCGAACTGTGAGCCACTCCCGGCGGCCTCTTTCGGGAAACGGGCCCCAAGAGCCCGTGGAATCTCAAAAATGGCGTGCCGAACAAAAATTAAGCAAATAAACTTGTCAACACATTCAACTTCATTATCGAGCCGAGAGGCCGCTCCCCGATGGTCGGAAACTGAAACTTACCCGTCTGTGGCTTTACTTTTTCCGCTGTTCGGTTTTTGGGTTCGGACTCGTCGTCCTTGGGCGGCCTGCAAGAAAATAAGAAGAAAAATAAATAAGAAGATGAGAAGGGATATTATTATGACCTGGCTCAAGCTGCGAGATCCCAAAAGATGGCCGCCCAGGAATATTCATATGCGAATATTTTGTGGTTTAATTTCGAGTGCCAGCGGGGCTGCGTTTGAGTATGAGAATGAGTCAAGGGTTCAGCAGGATTCGCAATCAGCCGCCGGCAAGGACGCACACTTGAAAACTTCCCCCCCAACAAAAAATTCTTATAAATTTCTTTAGCACGAACTTTCCTCTAAACTTAAAAAACAGGCCAGTGGAAATGAAATCATTCTTTATACCTTTCACATATTTATTCTTATTCATTAGACTTTTTTAATATTTTTATTAATATTAATTATTATTAAAATACCTATACACAATTGTACATTTAATATATTTTAATATATTTTAATATATGTTTTCATAGAGGTTCTTAAGGTCCCTGTTCGGGATAAGCTTAAATTAAGAACACTTTAGACACTCTGAAAAGCCAGCTAGGGAGTAAGCCATTTTCAATATTCCACGGCTTCGAAGTGCCGAATTTGCGATAAATCATGAAACTTTATAGTTTTACAAGCAGTTGGACACACAATGCCCAACATAATCAGGCGAAGCAACAGTGGGCATCAATTTTACAGACCCCCTTTCGAGCGGAGGGATCCAAACAATTTGCGCAAATATTGTTGTTTGCATATCGAACCCTTCGACGCCATCGGACCATCGATATCCACCATCCACCATTCGCCATCCAGAATCGCAGGCACAATGAGCTGGGCGAGCAAACAAATTTATGACCATCATAACGATGGGTGGATGGCCGTAGTCGATGGAGTCGATTCGAGAGAGCGACAAACACGGGGCCGACAAAATGTCTATAGTGCTGTAGCTACATAATAATCATAATAATAAATAGCAATAAAAATGCTACAAAGGAAATTAAATTTCTGTATCCGCAAAGAATTTCAAAAGTGCACACAGGAAACGACAGCGAATCGGGGGTTCGAGTCCGAGTTCCCCATCCCCACTTTGCGGCCCTTAAATTGCCCATAAGCTGTTTAACTGAGTTATTAAGGCCTCGAGTTTCGCATCCTGCTAGTCCTGCTGCTCCTCCTCGAGTCCTTCGAGCCCCAGCCAAGCAGGATGGCTATATTAATGTTAATTAATGTTAAATGCCTAGGCGTTCAAAAATCATTTGCAATTTGGCCCGAGAGGCGCAGGCAAAGTGCACCGTTAAAAATGGGGCTAATTATCCGACATCCTTACAGATTTTGTAAAAATGTGAATGCCTTTTGGTTCTGCTTATAAATACCTATCGAAATGAAGAAGAAACTTTTTAAATCAGACGATTCATTAACATGTTGAGCAAAAAAAAAAGTTAATTGAATGCAAGCAGTGTTTCCTCAATAACTAATCAACATCATCAGCACCAATAATTTAATAATTAGTTTGGGCTGTGAAGGATCTTCTAAGGATGTGTTATCTGTTGAAAGGTCAGTCAGGAATATCCTTTGGGGGTACAGGCACTCGAACGAACAGTGGCAAACCAATTGAGTCGCCTTTAACGGGCTGACAATGGCGCATATATAAAGCGCTTTGTTCCACTCGGTGGGCAAAAAAGGCGGGGAGACGACCATACATATGACGTGTGACAAATTTTTGCGGTTGGCAAAGCCAACGAGGGTCGGGACTCGTAGTAGGTGGCAAATGTATCTGCACGTCTCCACTCGTCTATGGCCGGAAAATTGTCCAACATATCCGGGAGCGTTGAGGTTGGCTGGCCATTGTGGAAAATGTGGAAGTACGGAGGTGGTAGTGGGGTATGTCCAGGGCCCAGCAAAGACCGTTTTACTTGCAGTTAAATAGGGCGGAAAAATAATTGAACCATTATCAGGCAGTCTGGCGTATCCTGAACCACATTTATCCTCTCCCTGTTTCGCCCTGCCTGTTTGGTGGAATAAATTTCGAGCTTGTTTTGCTGCTGCTTTGGTTTATTGTGCTTATTACAAAATATTTAACACCAGCGAAGGCGCTGCCACGCCCCCACCGCCCTTTTGGGAGCTCCTTGCTTCGTCCTGCAAATTGTTGCCTCATTGTAAAAATTTATGTTAATATTTTAAATTTTTATGCTGGCCGAAGCCGCAGCGAAAACTGAACGAACGCCCCCAGTTGTTTGTTATTGGCCTGGATGGCCTGGATGTCCTGGATGTCCTCGGTGTCCTGGTTGCCTCGAGAACGAACGCCCCATGTCGCTTGTAAAATGTAATGTAATTTTTACGCTGCCGGCTCTAGGGCAGCACTCAGTACTCAGAGCTGAATAAGTTTGTGAAACAGGAGAGCCGCTTAAAGGGCGGCCATACCATATATTAAAAAAAAGCCGCAAAGTGCAATGACAGTTAACGCGTATGTGTGTAGTGGGCTTTTATAAATATTTTACGCTCATATTTTATGCGCATTTTTCATACGAAGCAGCAGCTTGAGCGGACAATGGACAAACGGACAAACGGACAACGGACAAGCGGACGTTCGGCATCATTAATTAATCCCAAAACGTTGATCCTGATGGACCGCAGAACCCAAAAACCCCGAAAACCCAAAACCCATGGCGTTTCGCACACCGGTTGACAGGCTTTGGGCTTTAAGAGCTGGAAATTCAGGCTGAAAAATTATTATACAAGGCAAAATGAAAATGGGCGAAAAAATAAGCAGATGCTAAGGCTGCATTGTGTGTGCTTAAACGGCGCGTCCTTCGTCCTTCGCCCACCGCCCACTTCGCCCACCATATTGCGGCATGTTGTTGCGTTGAGCCTCATTAAGCGCACTTTGTCCTGCCGACTGTGTCCATTTAAAGGAAACTCCTCTGATCCTCCATGCTCCTCATTCATTCCTTCTCGTTTGCCATAAATTATTTTTAAATGCATACTTATGTGGAATTTTGCCACGCGCTGCCGCGACAACTTTTCATAATTTTTATTTACATGATGCGGTTGTGGGCGTTGGCTACCGAGGTCCTGGCTGCCGCGAGAATCGAGGGGTGTGTAACCGCATTAAAATGATTTGTAACGAGCGATGGCGGGCCTGTCTGAAGTCCGATGCCGATGCCGATGCCTGGTGCAAAAACACAAACAAACAAACAAAAAAAGGCAGCAGAAAAAATAATCGGACAACGGACAGCGGACAGGATGTCCTGCAGGCTGCAGCATTTACCACACGCATCACTTGCCACGGCGCCTGCATCTGACTCCCTGACATCACATTCTCCGTCATCGCGACCCTCGAATGCCGTTGCATTTCAGCCGGAGGTCATTGGGGTCGGGCGATCAGGAGGTGAGTTCAAATGCGCATTAAAGGATGTTGAGGGACAACACAAAAAGAAGGGGAAGGGAAGGGTCCTTAAAGTAATTGTAGTTGGAATATTTAAGGCCGTTCTTCAATTTAACAAGAGAGAACGCTATAGTCAATCGACTGCTTGCACTCCATTATTTGCTCACAACTTCTTAATAAAAAATCCGATTTAAAATTTTCTTTTACATTCCGATAGATATTAATAAACACAACCAAATAGCATTTACACTTTTACAAAGTGGACCCCTTCTTAACATCCTTTAAGGCGGTTGTGGGCGTTAGAATTTAACTTATTTTCAATTTCCATTTTTTTGTAATTTCATTAATAACTAAACCCAAAACAATCTAGCTTTAAGGCTAAATCCGATTTCTTATACTCATCCTCCACCACTTTACACAAAAATAGTTGCAAAATTCAAGGAGGGCCCATATGAAATATTAACACAATTCCTGACACCAAACTTTTGCGATGAACTTTTTGTTTTGTTGTCTGGAATTTTATACTGAAGTAAATATGGTGCATATGGCCATAATCCCGGGTTCAGCTTAGTGAGCTCCTCTCCTCGATGCTCATCTGCTCCAGTTGGTCGAGTGGACTGCGAATAATCCTCTTTGCTGCCCAGTAGTTGGTAGCTAGACCATCCACCATCCCCCTCCAGACTGTAATCAATCTAATTATTATCAACTTTGCATTCGCTAAATCCTCCGTCAGTAGCTCTTTCTCGCCACCCTCTTCATTCCAGGATTCCCTGGATTCACTCCTCAGTTCCTTGGGGCCACCATATGGTGAAGCTTGCGCATTCTGCTCGGTTATAAATAATACCGAGCATATCGAGCATATGTTCTAGGTGGATAAAAAGCGAGTACTTGGGCAGTCTTATATTTGCTCTCACATAATAAATATTATATATGTGGGAAAATAGAAAATATCCCCCATCAATGGACTTTTAATTGAGTTTGCTTGTGGGCTGTGGATTTTTCCATTGCGCCACTCGATACGCTTGCAAGTGTCTGCTCATTTCACCTTGCTGATGATGATGACATTTTAAGAGTCCTTCGCATAGACAAACTCACAAGCTCACAAGGAATTACCTTAATTATTTATTTTTAGGTTTTGGCCAGCCATTCTGGGGCAAAAGTGGAAACGATGAACTGGTAAAATATTCAGATTTGATGACAGGCCAACCCCCCTTCGACCACTCAATCAACCACATCGATCGATTTTCAATCTCAGCCCGAGTGAAATTGTTATGAAGTTTGTTTATTTATTTATTTATTTTCGTCTGCACAAAAACTGTTGCAGTTCGCCTCTTTCTGCTGCTGCATTTCTTCTTTCTCCGATTTTTATACAGATTTTTCAGCTTAAAACAGCTAGCTGACTTTTGCCCTGGGCTCTTCGCTCGATGGATAAGCAAATACAAGTACATAACTCTGCCATTTAATTACTTAAGCAATCCAGGTGATTCGGTGTGTGTGGATATGTGGCGAATTTGCGGCGATTTGCAATCGAAAAGAAGGAACTTCCACTGACACAAATCCAAAGGCTCTCGATTTTCACTCGGGTGAAGAGTGAAGAGTGCAAAAGTGCCAATGGCTTTATTTACAAAGGGTTGAATGGCTGCCAAAGGGGTTTATTTAACTGGCAAGCTAAATTGATATTGTTTTCATTTCCCTTACATTTAAGAAAAAACACACAACTTGAAGGCCCAGCAATAGTGTTGGGTTGCTCATGAGTGAGTGAACAAAAAAGAGTTGCTCACTAAACTGAGTGAGTGAACATGTTCCTTCGAACTTGTTCTTTATTGTTCACTTGTTCATTTTTGCTCACTTGCTCCTTTTTGTTCACTTGCTCAGTTTTGCTCTCTTACTTGCTCTTTTTTGTTCACTTGTTCAGTTTGGCTCTCTTATTTGATCTTTTTAGTTCACTTGCTCAGTTGCTCTCTTGCTGTTTTTGGCACAAAAAGTATTTTTTTTACTTTTAGGATGCATTTTGCATACGGTTTTACAGACAATGAGCTGTTTTCTCAGAGCCAGTGAAAAAGTTAAGGACAGAACAAGTGAGCAAGTGAGCAAGTGAGCAAGTGAGCAAGTGAGCAAGTGAACAAGTGAACAAGTGAACAAGTGAACAAGTGAACAAGTGAACAAGTGAACAAGTGAACAAGTGAACAAGTGAACAAGTGAACAAGTGAACAAGTGAGCAAGTGAGCAAGTGAGTAAGTGAACAAGTGAGCAAACTGAGTGAGTTGACTCATTGGGAAAAAAAGAACAAGTGAACATGTTCACCCAAATGAGCAGTATTTACCCAACACTACCCAGCAATGATTTTCGAATAGGCTCAAGGGCTAAGTAAAAAAATTAAAATAGGAAAATAAATCACATAAAAGGAGGTTAAAGGTAGCTTGAAAAAATATATATTTTGTCTAATAAGAATTAAGAATCTATCTTTACATGTTTCAAACTATTAATTTCTAATCAAAAATGGCCTAATAGTTCTGATATAATAATTCAAAGAAACTTAAAAAAAAATGTTAAATTGTTAAAAATTCTTTTATAAAAAATTCTACTTAAAAGTAGCTTAATAGTTTAATTAATTTTGTTAAGCTTTTAAAAATTGTTAAATTGTTAAAAAAGAATCCAAGAGTAAAGCATATATTCTAGATATTCCCAACTATTATTTTCAACTTAAAAATGGCTTAATATTTTTGTATTAAGTATTTTAAGATAATAATAATTGATTTTTTGGCTTTGAAAGTGAGGATAAAATTAAATTTTAGGAGGAAGTCTAGAGACTTTGCCTTTGATATTTTAGTCGTCTACTAAAGCGTCGAGTTTTCGAATAAAAAGGGAAAAACGGCTAACGGCAAACGGCGTTTAATGTTAACGCATTGTTGCCGATGTTGGCCAACTCTTTCCGTTTCTCCTGAACCATCGGTTCACATAATTTAAATTCCATGCCTGTGTCGCTTTGGTCGCTAACCAAGCTACCAAGCTCTTTTGCCATGCGACGCACATACGAAATACGAAATATAAAATACACATATGCCATAAACGAAAATGGCCGCCTCGCATGTGTATGTGTTACCCCCTACGTGTGTGTGCGTGTTAGCCGCTGAAACTGGAACTTCAATTCAATCAATTACGCGCTAATGCACTTCAAAGTATATTCCGTATTTCGTTATACAAAACAATATCGCGAGCCAGCAGCGCTGAAATAAAAAAAATAAGAACAACTCCCACCCGCTGACCGAAACAAAGTCAAACGTCGGATTATGCAGTTTACACTGCGAGAAAAACAATGGTCAATTGGGAGAAGAATCGCCGAAAAAGCGACAAACTAAATATAGCATTAACAAGAGAGAACGCTATAGTCGGGTGCCCCGACAATCAGATACCCGTTACTCAGGTAAAGGGAGTGCGAGGGAGATGGAGATAGAAACTTTGAACACGCATAACTTTTTAACGAATGGTCCGATTTGAAAAATTTATTTTACATTTCGATAGGTATTGATAAACACAATAAAACTGCATTTTTACTTTTCCGAAATATTGAAATTTTTAAAATCGTATATAAGCGATTGTGGGCGTTAGAGGGGGCGTGGCACCCTTTTGAAACAAACTTGCGCTGCGTAGGAACTCCAAGAATCTTCATGCCAAATACCAATCGTCTAGCTTTTATAGTTTCCGAGATCTCAGCGTTCATACAGACAGACAGACGGACAGACAGACGGACAGACAGACGGACAGACGGACATGGCTAGATCGACTCGGCTAGTGATCCTGATCAAGAATATATATACTTTATGGGGTCGGAAACGCTTCCTTCTCCCTGTTACATACTTTTGCACGAATACAATATACCCTTTTACTCTACGAGTAACGGGTATAAAAATAAAAGCAAAAACCCAAATAAAAATCCACCAACATCGTTATTTGCTTCCTTAAATAAAAAACAATATTTAAATTTCCAGTTTTTTTTTATGTTTTCATTTCTACTATTTTTTAAAGATTTTACTCATTTAAATATCAAATATAATTGTTTAATTATAGTTATAATAATTGTGTCGAATTATTTTTGTGATTTATTTATAATTTTTACCATCCTAAATCTACAATGTTGTCATATATTTGGGACAATATTCGAAGATGGTTTTAGTATTTCTTAGTAAAAATAAAATATATTAGTATTTTATTTACATAAATGTTTAAAGGTTTTTCCTTCATATATTTATATTTTTTGCTTTTCTAATATTCTAGAAATATGTCTCTTAAAAACGGAATTTATTTTTTTCCATTAATATGTTTTTCTTAACTCATATACTTATCTACTTTTTTTTTAGATGTTCTAAAAATATTTTGCAGAAATATGTATAGTCTAAAAACTAAACAATATGAGGTTTTCCGAGTGCAGCAAAGCGCCAGGTGAGCTCAAACTGAAAAAGGGGCCGTTGCGTGAGATCTTTTTGTTTGCCGGCTCGGATGTCAGCTGGAGGTGGCTGAGGTGGGCGGTTTGAGGCGGAGAGATGTGGGTGGCAGCTGCCTAACCCTTGTAACCCGTGACCTTTTCAGCCCCCACAAATGTGTGTGTGTGCGCCATTGTTTGCGTGCGTTGACAGGCGAAAGGAAAATCCATTGAAATTCAATTTAAAGAATGTTGACAAACGTTTGTCATGAAACGGCGATGCCGAAAACCCAACACGCTTGCCATTCGACCTCCAAACGACGACAGCTTAAAGAGTTCAGGCAAAGAGTCCCGGCCAGGTGACGATTTTCAGGTACTGCAATGTCATTGAAAACTCTCGGATCAACCTTAAAAATAAAAATCGTTTAATCTGACGAGAAAAGCCCGGGGGGGATTTTCGCTGGGGCTCATTACGGATTTTTGGTCTGTCATTCGAGCCAATGAATTCCATACAACAAGGGGTTTAGTATGCCTTAGTGTTCCATTAAAATATGCGAAAAGTGTGCGCATTCAATGCGCGAAACTGATTCTTAAACATTTAATCGTTGAAATAAAGGAGATTTGGAACAGAATTTGTATCAATGACAAGTGAGAACGGTGTATCAGCAAAAAGGAGTGCGAGGGAGATGGAGATATGTTAGCGACAAAGCGACTGCTTGCACTGCTTGCACGCGTGCCATTCCATTATTTGCCTATAACTTTTTAATGAATGGTCCGATTTGAACAATTCGTTCTACTTTACGAGTAGGGGGTGTACAAAAACCAGACCAAACTTAAATAACTTCAACTTTATTCTACCAACTACATTTTGGATCACTCTACAGTTTCGATATATTATTCATGTTGTGGGTAAATGCAAAGTGCATATGATCAACAATTGTTGTTAACCTAAATAAACTTTCTCATGTTCCCATATTATTTCAGCACTACCGAACTACTGTATGTAATCAAAACACAAGTCCATATCGATTACATATCGAAGGACCAACAGGCCCTCAGCCATCAGAAGCAAGAACAACAATTCAATAACCCCGCACCGCACTTATCCAATCCCAATTGGTCATCACAATAACTTCAATATATTATATTACCTAATTACAGCCAACACTTGGTCTCCCTTCCCCGCTTTTGAAGGAGCTCACAGGACCTTTAGTTGCCTCAAAACCATCCCAGGGTTTCTCGGGATCCCCAGCCGACTTGGTCAAATCATGTCGATGAAAATTTGAAGCTTTTAAACTACTTGAAGCACACAGAATAAGATAGACACTCGAGATGAGATGAGGATGGTGGAATGGTGGTGATGTGATGGAGCACTCGAACAAAGGATGCTATAGGAATGGGGGGGAGGGTTCAAGGGTCCTGGCAAGCGAAGCGTTGACAGCGTTTGAGCCAAAGGAATCAACTCTGGGCTCTAGTTGACTCAACTTCTTCGTTTGTGTGTGCTTTCCTCTTTCTTCGTTTTTGCAATCCTTACAATGGAGGCACATATCGCACCTCCAGGATATGAGACTAAGTGTGTGTGTGTTTGTGTGTGCTGGTTATGCCACAGGGATCTCAAATTAACACTTGAAACGCAGTGGGGCGAGGACGAGGAGGCAAAGGACCTCCGAAGAACCAAAAACCCGAAGAGAGAACCTGAGAACCTGAGAACCCAAGAAGATTGGGCCGCTTTCTTTCCTTTCTTTCTTTTGTGGCTTGTTACGAGCGAATCGAGCGTATGACTTAACAAGTGTTCCAATCTGCAAGGACGCACTAATACCCTCAAACACACCCACTTACACACACTCACTCACCCACACAACGGCGGAATGTCCTTTACGAGTTGTCATCGGTTTTGCTTTCGGCCCAAAACATTCCCAAAAAGCGGGATTGGCTTTGTTAGTGTTGCCTTTGCCTTCCTCTTGCCTTTTTCATTCGTTTTAAAGCATTTTTTAACACTTTGTCCGCCATTACGCGGCGAGAAAGTGGCGGAGAAAGGGGAGGAGAAATGCTGGGGAAAAGTGGAGGAGAGAAGTGCCTGCATGTGGTAATTGCCACAGGCCTTTAGCGATTTTCCTTCGCATTTCGGGGGCATCGTTTTCCATTTTTTGTTTGCCCAGCTGCCTTTCCCCCGCTTTTATTATTTATTTTCCCTTTTTATTTTTATTTTTATTCTTTCTGGTGCTACTTTTTTTTTTATGTGAGATTGTGTTTGTCTTTGCCACAAACAAACCGACGGCACTGCCAGTTTATCTACGAGTGTCGTCGTCTATCGCTGGGATGGTCGTGTAATACGATTATTCGCCGGATTTGCCAAGAATTTCACATTTCTCAGCGCCCTAGCCAAGCCCAGCCAGCAAATCTCTCTTTTATTCGGTTTTTGGGCCCACAACTCCCTTATCTAAGCGGTACAGTGGATCACAACAAAAAAGAATTGATCTTTAGCATTTATTTTGGGAATAAAGATGCTAAAATGTTATACAAGGAAAAGTCAGAAAGGCACTGAAGTTAAATACTTGGCCACGCTGAATCATTTAGGCTCCCAGTTCATTTGAAATTTAACCAATTATTTTAATAACAAAAATTACATTATCAAAAATAAAAAATACAAATTAATAAAAATAACTATTTTGATACAAAGTTCGTACTTACCCCCTTTAATCATTTTAACTTCAAGTTCATGGGAGATTTAACCAACTATTGAGATACTAAAAATTGTACTACCAAAAAAAAAATTAATAAATAAAAAAAAAAATAAATTGAAATTAATTTATTCAAAGCTCATACTTGGTCACTCTTAATAATTTTAACTCCAAGTTCATAAGAAATTTAACCAAATCCTATAGGAATATATATATTTTCTATAACTCTTTATAATACCTACTCCTGAGATATTGACTAACCGTACGTGTGGCAGCGGGTTAAACCAGGATGTTAACCTTTCCCTGAGAGTAGATATCAGATGACACATTCGCGGGTTAACTTTAACCGCTTAACTCGACTTAACTGCCTGGCATTGGGCGATTGTTAACTGTTTGCCTGTCATTGGCCAAGTCTATTTGTTGTCGCGGCCAAGAAAGCCAAGAAAGACTTGTATTTGTGGGCCCTGGCAGCACTTAGCGGTGTTCAAACAAACCACTTGCCACCCTGCCTGCTCGGCTTTCTCCCCGCTTTCTCCGCGCTTTCTTCCCCTGCGCCTCAATCGTGCAACTCATTCACCTTAGCCTTGGGCTCAGTCAGCTGGCTTATGTGTCTAGACTCTAGACTCTAGGACTTCTCCATTTCATTCCATTCAACTTTGTCTTGGGTCTTTGGAGTTGCTTTTGCCATTCCACGAATCCCACGCGACTTGTCAATCAAACTGGCGACGGGGCAGAGGCATCAATCAAGCTTGCCAATCATCCATCAATCAATAAAACCAGCTGGCGCTTTCCTGCTTTCTTCCTCTCTTTGCTTCTTTCTTTGTTTGGCAGAAGAAATGGGCCGAAGAAATTTCATTTCTGCTGATTGTCGCGATGCGTCTTAATCCCGAATGCCAATTTCGGGCTCCTTCCTTCTTATTTTTCCGTATTTTTGGCATTATTATCTTTTATCTTGTATCTCCGCTGTTTACGTAGATTTAATTTTGATGCACCATCAATTGAAATTCATCATTCATCCTGTTTTTTTTTTGGGGGGTGCCACAATCGCAATCGCAATCACAACGCATCCCATCGCTCATCAAAGCTCATTAGAGTGCGGAAAAGTGCCCGCGGAAAAGCGATGAAGGAAAATGGCGTGCGTGTGTGTGTATTTAAGGGTGTGCATTGAAGGGGAAAGCGATGACTAAGTGCTTAGAGGGGGGGTTGGATTGATAAGACAAGTCGATGAGTTTCCCTAGATCCCTAGGAAAATCAGGCGAGAAATTCATTTAAATTTCCTCATTTTCGCCTATTCAAGCTTTAAATATAATTAAAGCTAGTAAATATTTTCAAATATTAATGATAAAAGAGAGGAGCCCCGAATAAATGATTTTCAAAACCATTAACTAAATAAATAAATAATATTTATATTTCAAACGCAATGGAAATGCAATATTTACACTTGTAATGCAGTTTTCCATTTAACGTTTTGCAGTTGACCGTCTGCACTCGCAAATTTATGATTATTTTTTGATGATATTACCACTTTTAATGCGAAGAGCGTGAAGACTTTGCTTCTGATTATTTGCACTCTATCGATGTCGCCTTCGGGATGTAATGCATCCTGGGGCCAGGGGATCCTTTTCTTGGGCTCATGACAGCTACTTGCAGGACCACGGGGCACCAGAACTTCGCCTTGAAGGAGTCAACTCAACCATTCAGAGCTAAAAACAATGAGACAACGACAACGACAACGACAACGGCAGAAATGGCGACGACAACGACGGCTACCTGACAACCCTGAGGTGTGTCCTGTCTGCTATGCTCTGCTCCTTGGCATCCTTGTTGTGCAGCTCCTTCTCCTCCTCTGTCTCCTTCTCCTCCTCCTCTTTCTTCTTATCCCTCCTTCTCCTGCCAGAGTTGCCCCCCTCCGCCTCCTCCTCCTGCCAGAGTTGCCCCCCAGCGGACTGCTGTTCGTCTGTTTGTTTGCCAGCTTGTTTGCCTGCGCCATTGAGTTTTCCATTTCATATTCAAGGGCAAACACAGAGGGCGAGTGCTGACAACAACAAGAACGAGAATAAGAACAAGCACAAGTGGGCTTCCTAGTTCCGACCTCAAGATACCCGCCTTTTTGAATCTCAAGATGAGATGGTATCGAGATAAATTGATATTGCCCAGCTTGTTAGTTTCTCAATTGACCCATGTTGTATTCTCTTTTATTTATTTTTTTAAATATTTTTTTTACTAATGTCAAAGATTTAAATGCATTTTGCTTGTAATATTAAAAAAAGGTCTTCCGAAGCCACCCACATATCATATGAGTGCTGGGTATACGAAGACGTAGGTTTCAATCCCCCCCGCCTCTGGTGTCCAAATTCGTTCGGGAAAACCCCCCACCTGCAGTTGAGCCGCGGGCAGTGACTTGAGTTGAGTCGACTTGGCGACTCTTTCAATTGCGCTATTAAAAATCATTTAGAGTCTGACAAATAAACAGCTGCAGGGCGTCCTGTTTGGATAGCACCCTGTTTCCAGGTGGGTTGAAGGTCCTTGGCCCATGTTCGCTTCGTGTGTGTGAAGGTGGGCGGGGTTCCTTTTTTTGGGACTATATCCCTAACAGCATTTAATTTCAGTCGCACTGCAATTTCGAGATATTTTTTGTAGAGAATGGAGAGGAAAAACCAGCAAATCAACAATGAAAATATTTTTGTAGCGGGCGAATAGAAATATGGAAATTAAAATGGAATTAAAACATTTTTATTTAAATAACTCATATAGGGATAGGGATATTTCTACTTCGCTGTTGCACAAGAAAAGTTAATAAAATATGCAACTGCGAAATAAGAAAAGAGCGAGCTTGGCTGAAATAGCAAACGCGGACTACAATCAAAATACAAAGGGGTTGAAAGGGGGGTGGGTTGGTGCTTTAAGGGGTGGCAAAAGGACACTCACACACACACTGCTGCGTTGACTCAGCTGTGCGCCAAGTGAAATTTTCACACATCTCCGAAAGCAGAAGGGAAAAAAGGGTGTGTGAGCTTTCTCTCCATTACAAATTTGGAAACTAACTTGAATGTTTGCTCTACGCTCTACGCTCCCCTATAAGTACACAGAGAAAATAATCAAGTAAATTAAATTAATCCCCTTTTGGAGAAAATATGCTCTATAAAGACTCAATTTCAGTATATATTTTTATAAAATATTCTGCAGGTGAGTATTTATATTTTTTGCACAAAAATTCTCAATTTGAGTCCAATATTCATGGTTAATTCTCTTTGTGTAAGCTGTAAAAATGAGTTCGGCCTTTGTCTGAACGTTGAGTTCTTCGGCTGGCAGGTATTAAGTGGATAATGAAGTATCTATTGTTGCGGGATTTTTGGATCATAAATAATTCGCAAGGCAAATTATTTTCTTTTTCGGCAACACGAAAGTCGAAAAGACGCAAAATCAATAGATACCTATAGATATACCATATATCGCTGCCCTGACCTCAATTTCCAGGTTATGGCAACTATTTAAAGTACAGGGCGCGACTGTATTCTTTATATAAATAAGCAAGCAGAAACAAGCCGGCTCTAAACGAAAATAGAACATAATTAATGGGAATAATGGCAGCCGGAAGAGGTGGATTGGCGTTATATTAGGGGTTGAACACGGGGTCTATAAATAAAACACACACCCCCAAGTGAACAAAAAATAAAGGAAAAATAAGAGAGAAAAAGACACGGAGAAATTAAAGAAATTAACCATTTAAAGGGGTATTTCTGCCCATCAAATGTCAAATTATGCACTAGAATATCCCGAAATCTATTTTTAAATTCACCGGCCAACGCGGCGTATACGCAATGTTGAAAGAGGGGAGGTTGTGTGGCTGACAGGCTTGTGACTTGTGGACACTTTAGTTGGAGAAACCGAAACCGAGAAACTAAAACAATAACAACAGAGAGACAATTTTCGCCATTTGATTGTTTTAAATTTTGCATTAGGCTTTTGTCATCCTGTTTGTTTATTTGTTATTTGTCCGCTGTTGCTTTCCTCTCCATTTTTTTTGCCTTGTTCTGCTTCTATTGCTACTGGTTTGTTTGTTTGTTTGCTAGCCAAAGTTGGTTTTCCTCGCTTTGCCTGTGCATTAAATGCAATTCGAATTAGAATTTAGCTTTCGTTTCTAGATAAATTGCCCCCGAAAACCGAAATTCTCCTCCATATAGCATATATATTTCGTATAACAAACCTCGCGGCGCTTTGGCGGCGATTGGCAGTTTAATTGGCCATTTTGTATAACAATTTGTAGTCCGCCGACTATTTGCTTTCGGCTTTCGACTGGTGTGCTGGCAATTTGTGGCTTGTTTTGCTTTTGCTTTCGCTTTGGTGCCTGTTATGGCGAGCTTTGGTTAAAAATTTAATGAAAATTTCGGGTTCGGGTCCGGAGCCTGCCTTTGCTGTTTTTGCAGTTGTTGTTATGAATCAAAATTTGGATGGGCAATGAATTGGAAACATTACGGAATGAGATAGCCACAGAGCAGATACAGAGAAAGAAATATTTTATTTTAAAATATTTACCACCTATCAAATAGATAATGTTGCCTAAACTAGTAGAATAGTAATACTAATAAATGGTAATGAATAGTAATAAATAGTAATAAACGGTAATAAATGGTAATAAATGTCAATAAATATTATTCAAGACATATAAATAAGTGGTAATTAATTCTAATAAATATTTATTATTAAATTATAATAAAAAGTAATAAATTCCCTCACATCCCCTTAATAGTATATCCCATTTTTCTCAGTACACCACAGCCTCTCTCCGAAAAAGGGAAAGGGAAATAAATCTGAAAACTGGCAACTGGAATTGAATGAACAACGGATTCGGCCAAGGATTCACGGACTCATGGATCAGAGAGCCAGTCGAGTCGGATGATTTTGGGCCAAGGCTATTAGAGATCCAGTTCGTCGCTCACGAGCATATTTTAATTAAATGCCTCGGCATAAAAATATTCTACGCATTTAACGCAGAACCAGCGACAGAGACACGGATAGATTTATGTATGTCTATGCCTGAATATATAAAGTTGTGATGCCTGCGGACTATCACATTAATGCAGCTTAATTACGTGACATAATTTAGAAGGCGATGACAAAACGGCGACAGCCAACGACAATTCGCCTTTGTTTACGGCCAGCACCCGTTTCGTTTCGGTTCGTTCCGTTCTTTGGCATTGTAACTTCTTTTTATAGCACTACCTGGTCCAAGCATAGATGGCATCCAAACCACCCACTTCCCCAGCTCACATCCTGAGTTATGAGGCGCTCTCTCCTGGTCTCCCACTTTCCCACTCACTCACTGCGCTGGCAGTTATGCTAAGCTCTGCAAATGAACATCATAAATAAAGGTCCTGGCGAGGGGGGTGGGGATTGGTTGAAAGAAGAAGACCCAGTGGGTGGTTTTGGGTAGTAGCATCGCACGTGTCAAAAGGAGCCAAAAGACAATGTCGAGCAACACCAAAGAAGGTAAACTTTAGCTCAAAATACCAGTGACACAACTCTTTGGAACTCGCAAGTGATGGAATGGGTAATACCCATTAGCACAAGATCAGGGGATATTTTATAGATCATTATAATAACAGTTAATAGTGATAAAGATAATAAAGTAATAGAAATGATATATTACTATATAATATTATATGATATATTAATATTACAAAAAAAAGAATATTTTAAAATTATTCAATTTTGAAATCATTTATAGAACTGCCTTAAAGTAGGCACTAAAAAATTAAAAATATTTTTAGCATACTTTTAGACAAAAAAAAATACAAATTATATATATCAAATAAAATAACACCTTTTAATTATGCAATTTTGAAATCATTTATGGAACTGTCTAAAAGTAGGCAGTGAAAAAAATATATAAATATTTTCTAGCATACTTTTAAACACCTTCATAATATAATTGTAACTTAGAACCCAACATGCCGCCCCTTACCTCGAGCTGTGACTAACAGTGGGTTTCGAATTGCGCGCATGTTTAAATGTTGTTATGAATATGACAGCCAAGAAGGGGCGGTGGGCGTGGCGTGGCGGTGGCGCTGCCAAATCAACCGCATGAATGGATGTTCCTCGAGGAGGAGGATGAGGTGGAATGCGAAATGTGAAATGCTCATGAGGATGTTTTTTTTTCGCTTCTTCGCTTTTTCTCTTATTTCGCGAATTATTTTCGTAATAACCCCCCATCGCCCAGAAATACCGCCTGTCGCTTGTAAGACAACTTCCGCTAATGCAAGCGCCCGCTTCCGTTTCCGCCGAACCCCCCCTAACATCCCGCCCCTCTTTAACGCTCGGGTTCTGGTTCCTCCGGTTCCGTTTCTTCTTCCGCCCAACGACCAACCCAACCCGCTTTTTGCTGCTTTTTGTTTCACTTTCGGCTCATTTCTTATTTCACTGCCATCGCGCAGTGTGTTTGTGTTTCTGTGCTTCTGTTTGTTTTCTGCTTTTTAGAACCTATGAAAATGCAAATTGTGTTAAATGTTGATGTGTTTGTAATCAAAGCCCCGCCCCCTTTGGAGGAGGACGAAAAATATCAACAGCACCCAGTGACAAAAGACCAAGGCGACGTTTACGGTGGCGTATACGCAATATGGGCAATGGGTGTAGGCAAGGATGAAGGGGTGTGGAAATAACATTTCCAATTACCCGACTTTATTGCCAGCGATATGAGTGGGTAGCGCTTTCGCGGGATATATTCTCCAGATCTAATCGGGCTGTAGGGGATTTTGCCATGGCCTTTTATTTTGTGATTCCTTCAATTTGCCTTTTGAGGAAAATGTATCCTAATTATTAACGACTTTTATTGATTAAATCTGGCAATTAAAAAGTCAAAAATTTTACTATTTAAAGGGAAAAACTAAATTTCGGCTAATAAAACTTGCTTATTACTTACATTTTTATAATTTTTTTATATTTATATTATATTATATTATTCATCATTTTAAATATTTTGTTACTATTTTTAATTGATTTAATTTAAATAAATTCTCGAAAAAAAAGAATTCTACTTTATTAATACAAAAAAAAGCAAAAAAAATGTTAGAACAGACAGAAAAATTTTGAACAATCTTTGTTGATCGGAGCTTTTGATATTTTGAGTTTTTTCGTATTTTTCCTGAAGAGAAACCTGAACAATCGGGGGGGATTGATCATCCGACGACCCTTGCGCTGCCCCCAGAATGTGTGAAGTCGTGTAATGCGCGTTCATTCACAATTTTAATATGCGCGATTTCGTTGATTATGTGCCATTGTCGGCACAAGGACCTTGATGATGGGGCCTCCAGCTTCCCACTTCCCACCCGCCAACTCAACTCAGCGATGGAGCCTGGAACGACGACGACAGGTGGCCAGGGTTGCCAGGGCAATCAAGTAAATTACGGAAATTTACAACTTGCCGGGGTCACAACATCTCTCACACTTCCACTTGGCCTTATTTATTTTTTGTGTTTATTTGTTTGATTGCGTTTCGCAAATTGGCATCGCCTCAGTCATAAAATTTGATGCTAGTGCGTAGGCAATGCGCTATGGCCTAAGAACCCCTTCCAATTTAATGCCACAGCAAAGCCATAAAACTGATGTCCTATTAAATTATTGAGCATAAATTCAAACAAGCGGCCACCGACAACAAACAAAAAATGACGAAATGGAATAAAGCTGTAAGGCGAATCGAATCGGCGAGTGAAAAAATCGAGTTGAACATATCAAATAAATAATAAATAAATGACAGTCGATAAAAAATGGCATCGTTTGTAGTTGGGTATGTGTGTGTGACAGGGCGACATCATCATCGAACAGGACATCACAGGACAACCATAATAGAGCGATTCATTTGCAGATTTCTCCGTCACCCCCGCATTTTATTTATTGTATATTCAAAAAAAAGCGAGAAAAAATGGTAAAAAATAAAACAACACAAAGAATAATGAAACGAATCATTGAGGCAAATATTTGAATGATGTTCAAACAACACGACTGCTGGCGGGGAGCGGCGAGTGGGAATATTATAAAAATGTTATTGCTTTTCATTACGCTGAAAAAATGTCAAAAACGAGTATACGAGGAATATAAAAAGAGTGCTTCGAGTGTCGAGATTGGTAGCTCAACCCAAATGAGTTCTGTTCAGATTCAGATTCGGAGAGACCCCATAATCGCAGCCTCTTCCCTGACAAATTGAGGCGAAATGCAGCCGAGCACTCGCAGGACTTCCAGGACTCCTCGTTTTCCCCTTTTCCCACCGCTGCTGCTCCACTGGCAAACCGAAAAAGATTCATTAATCACGAAAAAACCCAAAGGAGCCTGGAGACTGGAATAAGCTGGCAAGGAAACGAAAGGAAGTCACTCAAAGAAGCCGTATTCGAAGGAGTAATAGAAGATCTGGGAGGACGGAAAAGTAAATCTATGAATATGCAAAAGGAAAAGCAGCTCATGTATTTATTATAGGTGAGCCGCAAATAAAAGAAGGATTCGCTTCTTTGTCAAAGGCGAAATTTAGACAAAAGGCTCCATGAAATCCCATGAAAGCTTTAAATAATTAAGCAGCAAGAAAATGAGCAGAAACTCTGCGCAAGTCATTGCCAAGCTATTGAAAAATAGTGTTTCTGTCCAATTTAAAATTTTATTTCATTTATACTGAGATCTTTTGCAAAAAGTTAGGAACTGGGTTTTTGTTAAAAATAGGATATTTTTCCGTGTTTTTTTGCTGTAACTTGGCCAAAAATTATCCAAAATCTAAAAGACGCACGGTTTTGAGCAGCTAACAACCTAAACTAACGATTCCTATCACTTTTGGGAGAATTGAATTTTTCACCAATTTTCGCATTTTTGATAAGGGGTTACATCATGATTTTTTGCAAAAAATGACAAAAAATTAAAATGTCGAGATTTGAACGCAAATCGATTCAGAATTTAGCTACGAGCTTAGAAAGGTATGACATTCCATATTTGGGCTATAATTTCCTTTGTTTCGGCAAAAAAACTGATATTTTAGGGTGAAAAAAATGGGTTTGAATTTTAGACAAAAATAAGCTCTTTTTTATCGGTTTTTCAGCCGTAATTTGGGCAAATCAGGGCCGAGAGCTAAGCGACCGACTGTTTTGAACAGCTAACAACCTAAACTAACGATCCCTATCACAATTCGGAGGATTTAATTTTTCACCAATTTTCGCATTTTTGATAAGGGGTTACATAATGATTTTTTGCAAAAAATTACAAAAAATTAAAGTGTCAAGATTGGAACGCAAATCGATGCAAAATTTAGCTACGAGTTCAACAAGGTATGACAATCCATATTTGGGCTCTTATTTCCTTTGTTTCGGCAAAAAAAAACTGATATTTTGGGGTGGAAAAAATGGGTTTGAGTTTTACACAAAAAATGGATTTGAATTTTACACAAAAATAAACTCTTTTTGGCCAAATCAAGGCCAAGAGCTAAGCGACCGACTGTTTTGAACAGCTCACTACCTAAACTAACGATCCCCATCACTTTTGGGAACAGTTATTTTTTGACCAATTTTTGCATTTTTTTAAGGGGTTACATCATGATTTTTTCCATAAAATGGCCAAAAAGTAAAAGATTCTAGATTTAAATCCCAATCGATTGGAAGTTAAAATACAAGTTCAACGAGGTATCGCACTTTAAATTTGGATCATTATTTTATTTGTTTCGGTCAAAATACTGAATTTGAAAAATAAATTGCAAGGTTACAATAACTGAAATTAAAAGCAAATGGAAAACAGACAAAAATCTCATCCCAAAGTGCGGCTAAGTATCAATCCAAACAAGCATTGACTGCCCCTCAAATGTTTGTCCAACAAACGTCATTTACCACCAGCAGACACTCATTAGGATGGGCAAAAAAGAGTAAACAAAAATGCCAAAAAAAAGCAACCTTCAGTCGGGACTCGGAAATTGCGGGCTAATAGAAAAATTTATCGCAATAGGAAAGTTATTGACAAATGCGAACCCATCCACAGGGGAAAACAGGACATGTCAGGACACGTCAGGACACGTCGGGTAATGTAAGCATACGCAAATTTCACAAAAATTTAGCAAAGCGAAGGAGGAAAAAACAATAAAATAGAGAAGAAAACTAATTCACATGAGGGGTGCAAAATTCGTATTTCGAATTTCAATAGAGAGAGAAAAGGCTGCAAAGGGATGTGGAGGGCAACTTTGCAGGCAGCCACAAGTTGGCAACCCTGGCATAACCCTAAAAACCGAAACCTTTAAAACCATTTAACGTAACTTTCAAAACCAGGCTTGCCAAATATGTGTAAGCGTGTCAGTGAGCCTGTGTGTGTGTGTGTGTGTGAGTGTATGGGTGTGTACTATATGTGTGGGCAAAGTTTTTAAAGTGTCAAAAAGTTTGGGCAACGTCACCCGGCATCATCAACAGCGCCACTTTCAGTGGCCATCGAGAGATATTCTGGAGAGGGTGAAACGAAGGGGTTTTGCACAATTTTGCATGTCGCACTTTGCATTCTGGCCCCTGGTCATATATAGTACACCTGACAACCCTGCGTCCTTTGCGTCCATCCCAAAAACGCTTCCATTGCAGGCCGCAAATAGTTGCGGCCATAACTTTTAAATAGATTTGGAATCTGTTTCGAATTTTCCCTGTCCACCCTTTGTTTAGTGGTTTGTTTTATTTCTTTTTTTCCCTCCTTTTTTTTTATATATTAAAACGACAGAGGATACGAAAGTTTACTTGTACATATACATATATGTATTGGCAGCAAAGGAAATGGCCAGAAAATATTTGAGCGCTTTGGCAGGTGACTAGCCCAAATCTGAACTCAATCCGAACCCCTTTTTAACCCCCCCACGTTGTTGCAATTATTTCGAAAGCAATTTGCATTCTGCCTTCGAAAAGCTGGGAAAAGTTCAACGGAAGCGAATAGCATGCACAGAGCTTTGTTTACCCCAGAAATGGGTATTGGGGATTTTTGGCCAATGATTTTGCGATAGGGTTTAGATTAGATGGCTGACAAAAGGCCGTACTTTAGTACTTTAGCCATATGGTTGCCCCCAGGATTGATCGACGGTGGGTCGAGCTAAACGGGCTTAGACAAATAGATAAAGAAACACGAAAACTGGGGCATCTTTGAAAATGCACTAAAATAAATTATAAACGAGTAAAAATACAGTAAAAATATTTAAATAATTATTTACTATTAAAGAAATATTTTTATGCATTTATTCGTAAAATTTTAACCAGAGTTTTATATATATAGACCAAAATAAATAAATATTAATGCCACCTCGGGGGATTGGTCCATATCAATGATTTAAGAAGCGGTCACATCTTCTACATTCTCCTTCGAATCCACTCCCTTTTAATCGCGGAGGCCACTTTGGTTGTTCGCTTTCCCACTGAGACAAAGGAAAATAGCCCGGCTTTCTTGGTTATCCAGCGTGGAAAAGTGCGTGAAAAGCGGTATAATTTATGCAACAACTACAACAATAAATCCATTTCGGCATGGCCAGAACAAATAGCATGTTAAATGAACTGAAAACTGAAAAACGGGAGAGGGAATAACTAAATGAAGTCAAGAAGCCAAGATGTAGAAGGGATGTAGAGTTTGAAGGTAGAAGATGGAAGATGGCCATGAGGCCGGAAGTGAACGCAATGCAGCACTTCCGGTCTGCCGCTGCCCCTTGTGGACTTCGCTCCTGATCCTGTGGCTTCTTCGGCTTCGTCCTGGGAATGACAGGACCGAAAAACAACAACAGCAGCAACGGCAGAACAACCGCAAAGCCTTAGGCAGCCAGCATCCCTTACCCTTCCTCCTTCTTTGTCCGTATGTCCGTTTGTCCGTTTGTCCGTTTGTCGACCGTCGACCGCAGATGGGGGCGTGGCAGCCTTAAGTAAGCAAACCGGCCCAAAAAATAAAATAAAACAAACCAAAAGGTGTGAGGGCGGCGGGGGTGTGACTGTGACAGCCTTTAATGCCGAAAAATCAAGGCATTAAACTCGAAACGGACATCGAAACGGACAGAGTTTTTGCCTAGAAGCAACTAGTTTTCAACACAAGCCAGATGATACCGGATTTCGAGAACTAAGAGCAGCAGATCAGAAAGGGATATTTGCTTTGGCACTTTCTCGCTTTCTCAGTCATAAATCAAAAATGAAAGTTGATTTCCGCTTTTTACACAATAAACAATAAATTATTTCATGATTTTATACAATATACGAAAATATATTTGTGGAAAGTTTGAAGGTAAAATTGCTACAGTTTAATATAGGTAATATTTAATACTTATTTTAATATTGCCGCTGCATGATTAATAATTACAGAGTAATCGAATATTTTTGCCAGTGCATCTGTGTGCCGCTTGAACAGTTTTGCAGCTTAGCGGCATGCTAAAAAATTAACTAACTTGGCCCGTGTTTGTTTTCGCTTGTTTCTGTAACGCTCTTTTCGCCACCGCAGTTGCACCCCCCCTTTTTTAACCCCCCTTTGAGCAGCAGCCACTGGTTTGGCGGCACCGCCAATTAGCACACATGGGGCCAAGAGGCTTTGGCTTCAGTTTCGGTTTCGGTTTCGGTTTTCGCTTGTTTTCCTCATATGGCGAATTAAATTTGCATGGCCACAGAAATATTTCAATATAAAGCGTCCAGGTGGTTGGGTCAGGTGGGGGTTAGTGGGGGGTTAGTGAGGGGTTGGTGGAGGGCTGAACGCTGTTGCCCGGCAATGAAATGTTGTTTATATACACTTTTTTAATCTCCCCCTCATTCCATTAGCTTTGCCCCTTTTTGGTTTGTGCTCCGTCAGCGGACAAGGCAAAAACATTTCCGCTGGCGCAGCACACACAGGGATGCACTGAACGAAAATGGGAGGGGAAACCGAAAGAAATATTATAATTTTTTATGTTTTATTTATTAATTTTCTCTAGTAAAAACTATAAAAATTAAAATTCTTCTTATTAAACATCCCAATAATTTTAGGTAGATATTTCTAATCTTTAGTAGCTAAATATCAATTTTAAAAATTTTAATAAAATACACTTTTTTTAAAAACCACAAAAATTAAAAATCTTCTTCTGAAAAATCCAAATAAATTATATATAAGTGGCTTTAATCTCTGAAAGCTTAATATAAAAGTTTAACATTTTCTCTCAGTGCTTTCACACTCACACACACGCACCGAGTTGGACACCGCTTAACCCTCATCAGGCTTTACACCTTTCGTTTTCGGCGCAGTAGGAAAATTCAAATTTAGTAAATTTTTTATTTTCATTTTCCCTGTTGTTTTTTCTATTTCTATTTTCTGGGGATGGGGGAGGGGGGCTTAGACCCAAAAATGTCAGAGGCTTACACGCTTCTATGCAGTTAGCTTGTTTAAGTTGGAGTGGTTGGAGCGGTGGGCGGAGGGGGCGGTTGTGGGAGGAAAGCGTTTGTATGAGAAGCTTATAATCAACATAACGGGCATAACAATGGCCATTAAAGTGCTGCGGGTGGTGGGGATTTTTGGGAAAAACCGAGGGGAAAAGAAAACCACTGGGGCAGGTCGAGTCGAGCAGCTGACGACCGACGGCAACTCATTTTTTATGGCCAACAGTCGGTTGGGAAAATGAGGGGAAATGGCGGGGAAACGGGGGAAATGGAAATGGCAGGGGAGACAGGCGGCATAAATCTGTGCACAATGCGTCTGGCATTTGCTTGATGGCCCCTGTTTCAGTCCCTATATCCTTACAGTGAAACAAATGAATAACATTAAGCAGTCATAAGGAAATATATTTGAAACTTGTAGTTAAAAGAGGAAATAAAAGTAAAAAAAACAAGTATAATTTTTAACATGAAGGTTGAGGTTTATAATCATAATAATTTGAAAATAGGTGTCTAAAAGTATGCAACAATATATTTTTAGCTCAAAAGTAATATAAATTCAGACAGGAAAACGACTATTTTTTATTCTCTGCATATTTTTAGGCACTGCATACTTTTTGACATTTGAAAATTATTTCAAAAACCTATATATTTATTTCCCTTTACTCCCAAGGGTCTTCATAAAATTAAAAAAAAAAATATTTTCAATTGTTAAAAAAATAAATTAAATGAATTAAATTATTAAATAATTATTTACCATAAATTTCTCGCATTTCTTTTACTTTTCTCTGTGTATCTTTATCCGTGTCTGTATCTGTATCTGCGTGCGTTGCTGATGGGCGAGTGTGCGTGTATATCTTGACCACAATAAAATTTATTTGTATTATTTTGCCGGCGTCGACGTCGTTTGTTTTGTCGCTCAAGTGCGAAAGCAACAACACAACACACAACTGGAGCCAAAAATAAAAATAATAATAAAACAAAAATAAAGCAGAAAAAAAGCAGACAAGACAATTGGAGTTATTAGGTTGGTTGGTTGGGGGGTTTGTATTTTTCGGGGCAAGACAAAACGAAACGATTTTCAAATGCACTTCAAAGGAAAAATGTCTGCGACCCGCTTTAGAATGTCATCAACTAATGAGCAGGAAAAACCCGAAGAAGGAGGTTCATTTGGCCATGTGTCCTGCGTTTTGTGTCCTGTGCCATTTGAGTTAATTAAATTCCTGAATCCGAACCCAATCCTGTGAAAGCCAACATAATAGGATTGAATTGGGAACATGATGAGGTATGTACTGCATTGGGGCTTTCAAACTTATTATCTCGCATTTTCATTTGCACTTGTGAATACCCAAGGCCAAGTAAAATTAATAATGGTGCTGGCGTTTGATGCTTTGTCTTTCGACAAATTCAAATTAGTAAGCTATTTTGCCCACAGAGATTTTTTGAGAGAAAATAACTGACCAGTACAAAGGTTTTTCTGGAGAAACCACCAAAGTCAAAGTAGAATTTTAATTTAAAAAATATTTTTATTAAAAATGCAATGCATAGAAACATTAAAAACTAATTAAATTTTTGGTTATGGTCAAGTATTTGAGCATATTAATAAACGTATTCTGCTTTACTTGTAGCTTATTTTTTAAGAGCGATCATAAAGAACGAATAGAGGGCAAGGAATTACCAGAACAAAGGTCTCTTTATTATTCTGAGGTTTTTGAGGTTAATTTAAATATTTTAAACTTTGATTTTAATATGAAATTCTTGTTTGTAATTGCGTACAATATTTTTTGTCTACCTTGCTTCAAATATTTTCAATATTAATCATCCAATTTAATATTTTTTGTGTGTTAAATATTAAGTTTTTTTTTATTTTTTTTTAATATTTCATGGAATTTTTGAATTCAATGTGCATATATTTATTTTTACCAAGCCATTTTTGTTTCTGTGTATGAAGATAGCTTATTATTATGCCACTTAAGTGTTCTGTGTTATTATGTATTTATTAAATGTAAATCATTTGAGGTAGCAGCATCTATAGGAGTTTTCAAACTTCTTACAGGACCAGCTGGGGAATATATCTCTGCTCGAGAATGCAGCTGCATTCTGTGAGACAACAGCTACCATTATTCCTCGTGGCCATATCCCTTGGCTTATTATACAAGGAGCCAACAAACCGTAACTCAGACACCGCTGAGACTGAGGTTTCTTCCAGCTCCATTCCCATTCCGATTCCCATTCCCTGTTTCCCTTTCGCTCGTTGGGTTTACTTTGCACGCAACATTTTTCACAGCGAATGCCATTTTGGGTGTGTGAGTAATGCCATCCTTTTCGCCCCGAGAACCCCGTACTTATACCCATACCCATATCCTTATACCAACTCCTCATGTCCTGAGAGTTGGTATTTGGTCAATGCGTCAGTTTTACGGCTCGTAATGCTTGTAATTGATTGTTAATGCCGCACTTAACCCAGACTCCAGCTGAGCTGGCCAAAAGGACAATCGTCCTGCGGCTGGCCATGTGCTCAGGACGAAGGACGAAAGCCGAAGGAAGACTCCTCCTCTCCTCCTCTTCCTTTCTCTTCTTTTCTCCCACCGAGATCCATGTGCGTGGCTTGGCTTATTTATTATTTAAGGGCTGGATTGCGTGTGCAATTGTTGAAATTCCTTTTTAAAAATAACACACAGAAATCAGTTAAGAATAACCAAATGAGTGGGGCAACAGGAGAAGAATCAGAATCGGGAGCAGGAGCAGAAGCAGAAGCAGCAACAAACAAACAAACAGGGCCAAGGATCGTTGGGCTTATCGGACAGCTAAGGACCAGAAACAGAAACAGTATTCTCAACCAGAATCTGAGCCAGGAGCTTCGACATGGCCTGCATATTTCATCTGAATGCACTGAGCGAAGCGGGGGATACCACTTTAATGCTTAGACTTACTAAAAACAGATAGATCATTGTTTTTAAATTTAAAAAAAAATTAAATTACATTTGGTGAATTCAGAAGTTAAGTTTTTTCACTGCATATTTTTAGGCACCTTCAAAGGTGTTTTTAAAACCCAAATAATAATATAATGCAACGGTATCGACAGAAAATTTGTTAATGATGTTTAAAACTGCCTAAAAGAATTCAATGATATTTTGTGAATTCAAAAGCTGTCATTTTTTCACTGCTACTTTAAGGCAACTTAAAAGGTGATTTTAAAACTCGACAACAAAATGTTCAAATTATTTTGGAAACTGTGAGTTTAAACGCTTGAATTTTTGCACAGCCTACTTTTGGACACCTTTATAGTTGATTTAAAAAACTTTAAAATAAACACTATTGATTTCGATAGCAAAATGTTTGACCAAAGAGGCTATTTTTTTCGCTGTGTGAGGCCCTCGTGGTGCTCTCTTCTTGTGGCAGCAACAAACGGAAACGTTAATGCCGGCAATATAATAAAGGATAATGCAGCAGGAATTGCAGCCCCGCGCCGGCATTCCTTCCCGCACTAAACAGCCCGGCACAACTGAAATGACAATAAACAAAAATGCAGCAGCCACAACTGTGGGGCGGGGAAAACTGAAAGCAAGAAAAACGAGGAAAACACAGAAACACAGAAAGTTGGTAAGAAAAGAGCTGGAATGGCAATTTGGAATGGCTGAAATGCTGAAATACTGAAATGCTGCTTTCGTTGTTTGGCCTTTTCATTTCTTCGTCTCGTCTCATCTCGTCTCGTTTCGTTTGCGTTTTTCGTTTATTGAATTCGCAGCATGGCAACAATGGCAACAATTTCTGTTGCATACTTTTCGGAGCCACTCACTGGACCACCCCACCCATCAAACCAGCCGTTGAACCACTCACCTATTTCATGAAATCCCGGGGCAAGCGAATTATAACAACAATGTGGGCCAACAAACAACTACGCGGGCAACAGATTAGCCCTGGCAAACAACATTATAAAGTATGCAAGACAGCAAATACAGAGATTGCTGCAAATTATTAAAATATCATTGATGTGCACATGCCATTGCACGAATGGATTGCCAATGGTTTCCGATGGAAGTCGGTCAAGGTTCAAGGAATTTCGATAATTCCGATTTATTCGTAATGGTCATGTAATGGATTCCAAAATCGCCAGCTGGCTAACTGCTTTAAAATTAACGTTAAGCGAGGGTTTTGAAATCACTTATAAAAGTGTCTAAAAGTATGCAATGCAATTTCTTACTTTTTTACTGCATACTTTTTGACGCCTTTATAAGTGATTTAAAAACCAATAGTGATATTTTAGGGTAGGGTTTATAACTCACATTAAAACGTGTCTAAGAGTGTGCAACACCATTTCTAAAATTTTTACTGCATACTTTTAGATGCCTCTACGAGTATAAGTGATTTAAAAAATATCACCTATATTTTCACAAGCGGAATGCATTGAAGAGGTTTAGCTTTCACCGTGAAAATAAAAAGCAATATCTGTGAGCATGCGATGCGATTACAAGCCACCAGGATGCCTAATCCTTTTAACCGGCATTCAAAAACCGGAACGTGTTCCAATGGATGTGGGACAACAATGTCGCCCTACAGCATTTAGTGGGTTTGTTTTGCCGGCTTTGTTGGCTGCGGATCCCGAGTCCTGAATCCAGATGACAGGACCATTACTGGGCGGAATGGAAAGATAACCGATTTGCTTTCGTTGCTCTGCTCTGGTCGCAGCAAAAACAATTACGGCAAATCAGATGACAATGGCCGGGTCTAAAAATACAACCACGGCAAACGAGATAACAACGACGGAGCAGCTCGATGGTCTCGAAGCTCGGTATCTCGGCGCGATAGATGTGTTTTAAATTAAGTAACTAGGCGAGGCTCCTTCGGTCAGCCAGCCAGCCTGTGTTCCACCCACATCCCGGAACACCCAAATACTCAAACACCACCGAACGAACACCCATCGAAACAACAATCCCGGCGAAAGGGGCTGAACACAATGGGCGTGGTGGGTTTTTCAGGGGGTGGGGCCACCAAAGTCGTTGAAATGAAAATGAAGATGAAATAAAATGGAAAGCACAAACAGAGAAAAAACTAAAATTTTCTATGCTGTAAACGAAATTGAAAATGAACAAGCGGAGCGAACACTGACATGGACATACACACACACATACACACTGAAACAGATACAGAGACACGGACAAGGACACGGACACGGACAAAGATACGGACAAGGATACGGACATGACCGGCACCCGGACCTCCACCTGCACTGAGAGAAAGTCAACAGTTTTAAGTGAAGCTGGGTGGCTAAGCAATCAAAAGTATAGAAGAAAGACCACACCAATTAATCGGTAGGTGAAAGTAATAATTCAACCAGTTGCTTGTATCAAAGGTCAACTAATATTTAGCCATAGAACTGTTTTTACCAAGCTACAGTATTTCTTTCAATATATTATAATGTTGAAATATGGAATAGTAACCATAAGTTGTCTGGATAAGATAGAAGAATACGTAACAGATCACTTTAAAAAAGTGTCTAAAAGTAAAGAAAGAGGCACCTCGCGATTCTGAAGTTTCGGTTTACATAGGTACTTATCCAATTTGCAATAAATATAGTGAAAGTAGGACTAGATTTCTCTCTTCTTCTCCACTTCGATGCCTAGTGTGACCAGACTTAATACTAAAATAGGTTTACTTTAAAGGATTCACCGTTGCATTTACCCATCTCCTTTCCCAATATATTCAAAAAACCCCTTGAGAACTAACTTCGATTTTTAGCAGTGTGGATTGGAGATATGGTGTGGGAACCTTAACATGGAATGTATGGGATTGTGTGCACTACGAAGCGTTGGAGGCGTTGGCAAACAGCGCTGAGTGCCAGGATGTAAGAGTCAATGTGCGTGTGTATGTGTGAGTGCTCCCACGTGTGTGTGTGTGGAAGAAGGTGACTCAATGGTTTGTGTTTTTCCGCTTTTCCTTTCTTGTCTTGAAAACAGCGCTCGTCTTGTAATGAGCTGGCTGGAATGGAAAATGGAGAACGCTGATGAGCTGCGTCTTAACTAACCGAAATGGGAAATAAAAGGGAGGGGGGGGTTAGGTTTTGAGGATGAACAGGTGGGCGTTGGTGGGGGGGCGACAGTCCTCACTAGGAATCGCTTAAAAGCAAATTGCGCTGAAAAGCAATCAGCGCATAAGTGCAATACAAATACAAACAAGTTTATTGCTTTTCCCGTTGTCCTCGCGGTCTTTCCGGTCAGGATGCCTTCTAAATGGAGGGGAGTCTGGGGGGGGGGTTCCATAGAGAGGGATTGCATAACGAAATGAGATGCCTGAATGGAAGCAGTATGTCCAGTATTTACTGGCATGATATATGTCGGTTATTAAATCCGATGTGCACCATCTTACCATCGGTAACGAAGATTTAGCGTGGCAAATTCAAATTCAAATGCGGGCTGCCTTGGTGGGTAGCAAATTTATGGATTCCACTTGGCTAAAAGCCTGAACGGTGGGGGGTTCATCCCTCACTTCCTAGTGTCAAAGAATGGCCAAGCGTATTGATAGATTATAACCACAGATGGAATGGCGAATGGATAACCAGATGGAGCCAACATACAGAGACAGCCATTATAGCTATCACTATAAACAGACTATTTACTAGTATTGAGTTACCTAATTAAAGACTTAAAAGTTGCTTACCATTTTTAGTTTACTTCTTTTGATATTTCGATAAGATAACAATTTGTTTTTTTATTTTTTTTTTTACTCTTTTTTATGAATTTTAGTGAATGATTTTAATTTTAAGAAATTAATATGTTCCTATGTGTTTAATTTAATTTTTTTTTATTTTTTTTTTCAACGAATTTAAACTTTTTCCTTTCAGTGCCGCCCATCATAACGTTGCCCAAATGCATTTGTAATGACCAATTATTCAGCAAAAGCGTAGCCCTTGACGGAATGTCAAATCCAGTAACCTTAATCCACCGCCCTAAAACCTGAACAGAGACCATAATCGGGGGCAATCAAATCGTGGATTGCAACGCATAACATAACACATTACGCGGCGGAGGACGACAAGCCGAAAACAGGGCGGGGAAACAGTTGGAAACATTAAGTCCTCATCACTCGAAGGACTCCAGGACTCCAGGACTTCAGGACTCCATGTTGTATAGCTGTATGGCTGTATAGCTGTCCAAAAACAAACTGTCGACACCTGCCATGAGTGATCACCGCTCGCGGCTCGCATTACAATGCAAATAAGTCGGGGAGGTCGGAAGGTTATTGCCCATATGGCCGCCGGAGTTGGCAACTCGTAACCCACTCGACGGAACGAAACGAAACGAAATATATACGGCAAACACATTTAGCCCGTAATGGACTTTTTTTATGGCATTTATAAGCGCGCCAAACAACGTTTCCCTGGGATACAGACACACAGACGGGCAGACAGACAGCCAGACAGGAAAGACAGAAAAGACTTGGCCCGTTGTCCATGAAAAGCAAGTGGCTTGGCTCGAAATAAAAGATCGAAATAAATTAAACTAGCATTGAGGGCCTAGGAAATGCGTGCACCTGTATGAAATATTCAAGTACAATCAACCGGGAGCCATTGAGGAAAGAAACGCACTTCCGTTGAATATTTCAGGCGATTTTTGCTCGCATGATGATTTTTTAGTACCTTTTACCGGCGTTTCGGGTCTGGGGCTCTGGTCACTATTCATAGAATATTTAATAAAAAAATTGCCTGCTTTTAATAGCGATTTCTTTTGTAAGAAAGAAGAACCTCATTTAGTGGATAAAATCTATGCATTTTTAAGGTAGTAATTATTCCATATTTTTCGGATTACGGATCGAACTACTTATTCCCCGTATCTCCGAATCTTTTCTCGCATGCGAATTTTATAGTGCCCAACCCGCATTTCCCAACTACCCCCGGTGTTCGGGGTTCTGGCCACTATTCATAGAATATTTAATAGCAAAATTGCCTGCTTTTAATAGCAATTTCCTTTGTGGCTAAAGTGGCTATAATAATATATAATAATATATAATAATTTCTATGCATTTTTAGCCAAGTAATTATATCATATTTTCCCGATAAGGAATCGGAACTATTCCTTATGGGTATCACCGAGTCCCACTCCACCTTCTGTATCCCTCTCTATTCTAAATTCACATTACTATTCTATTTCCTGGAGTTGCCATGCTCCACAGTCAATAGCTCTCGATGGCTAGGTTTCCACTGAGGTTCAAATTCATGCATCTGTTTATGGCCACACGGCGAGAAAATGGACATCAATATCAGCTAGTTGAGGTGATATTAAAAAAAAGTTCAAAATTAGAATCGTTGTACTGAGCTTGACATAGAAATAAGGTTGATAAGCACATCATTTGTAATAGGACAAATACTATTTAACGTGGGTAGTTGGGAAATGCGGGTTAAAGTACTTTAAAAACTATTACAAATATCTTGAATATTATTATTTCTATAGTTTACAAATACAATTTTTTAGATTACAATAACTTGTTGCTAGTTTCATCCCCCTTTTTTCTGCCCGTGCACCTTTCCTTTCCTTTCCTTTCGTGGTGGATCCAATAAAATGTGCGAAAAACTTGATGCGCGGCTCGCGATTGCCATTTATTTTTATTGCCGCACTTACCTGCTACTTAGCGCCTCCCGCCCACTTTTCGAGAGGTTCACGTGGGCGTGGCCGCTTTTCACTACGCGGCGGCGACACAGAAAAGTTTTGAGTTTGAGTTTGAGTTTTGACTTTTGCTCGGTGCGTTCTGCCTTCTCTATATAGTAGATACATATATATATGTTTGGTGTGTGGGTGTGCAAGTGTGCGACTGGCACTTTAATCAGCAATGCCAGCTGCTCCTTTGCCGATTTTCCAGCTTTTCCGGCAAAAGAGAGTGAAAAGCGGGCAGGTGTTGCTGCTTCTGAGAGAACAGAAACCAGGAAAATGCGAATGCGAAAGGAAATTCGCACATAACACTTCCCAAAGGCCATAAAGTCGCGCATATTTATAAGCCGCGTCTGTCTCTCGATTTCCATCTCTAGGCGGAGTCTGCTTTATGCCAGCTTTTTATGGCCAGTACATGTACATATACATAGATATCCAGATATCCCCAACCATTTGCACTCCATATGAAAATGAAAGCCCGCTTCAATTGACATCTTGCAACCTTTGAAATGGCCGAAAGATCTCTTCTTTTTTTTGGATCCGTCAGCTGCTCCCCCGCATTTGTTTCGCATTTTCTCGTTTTATTGCGCAAAATTGAAGGCCTACTTTATTGCCGACTGGATTTTTTAGCATAAACACAATTTATGCATATACAATACACAACACACAACTGGGGAGGGAAAAAATTGCCGAAAAGACGTGACAAACTCTTCGGTGAAATAAAAAATAAAAAGAAGGAAAACCCGAGAGCAAAAGTTTTTAATTTGCTTAGACGCGACCAAAAGTCGGCTAGAAAGCCTGCCTTCTCCTGGGAGAATCGAGCCGAGGCTATAGCAGCTATCGCAGCTTAAACCAGATTAAATTATCGCATTTTTCTTTACATATTTTTATTTTTTTTTATTTTCTACTGCTCCCTGTGCCATCGTTGATTCGATTTTTGCTAACCAAAAAGAAGGCAAAAAACGAAAAAAAAAAAGAAAGAAAGCAAATCCGTAGGCAGGCGAGAAAAGTTCGAATAAATTGAGTGAAAGTTCGCATTCGCCTTAAACATTTTCCCTCTTTTTTTCTTTTTAGGCGTCGGCACATGGAATCAACTTTGGCTCAGGTGTGGATGGCTCTCATTTTTTTCAGTATTTTTACTTTTACTTTTGCGTTGAAAAATTCTTTTAATTCTTCAAAGTTTTCAACACAAAAATATATGATATTAATGATATATATTTATTAGTGTCGATGGAAATTTGTTTGTCTGCCAGTTGAGGATCACAAATCAAGCTTTGGCTAGTTTACTTAAATTTTTCATTTTTCTAGCCCATTTGAGGGCTTTAAAATTGTTTTCACTTGTTTTTATGTGACAAGATGCTAACATAAATTGCATTTTGGGTTATAACTTTATTTCCTTTAAAGCCTAAAAAGCTGAGGTAAAATATTATTTTATTATTTTAATACTTTTAGGACCGTTTTCTTGTCCGCATGTTACATTTAAAGTAGGGATAAACCCTTAAAAACGTATGCGAATTCTGAGTTTAAAGCCTACTTTAAATTTAACATGCGGACGGGAAAACGGCCTTAGTAATTAATTAAAAACCTAAGAATACTTTCATATTTCACTTTAATAACATTTTTGTTTTCTAAAAATTCAGCAACATTTTTTTCTTTTTATACTGTTATATTTATATATTTATTTTAAAAATTTAGATAATTTATGTAATCAATATATTTCGGCTGTTAGAATATAATTTGAAATGATTTATATTGTTTGGCCTTTTTGGCGCATTGGTTTTTTTATTATTTCCCCTTAAATTGGGTTAGGACCTGAGGTCTTTAAGAGGCTCATCCTCTCACACACACAAACACACACACACTCATGCACGGACAGCACACAAAGGACACTTACGTTTTGAGTTATTGGGGCAGGCCCAAAAGTATGCTCCGCAGTTTTCAACTGCAATCAACTGGAATTCACTTTTCCGCCAGCCGAGCCGTCTCACTTTTCATTGTTTACCCGCTGTACTTCTTTGTTTTCGTATTCGTTTTCGTGTTTTTGTTGCCAATTGAGGAGAACCCCAAAAAAAGCGGCACACTTCTCTCTTCTCACACACTCAACCGAAAAAAACAACAAACAAACAACAGATGCAATTGGCGGCGACGGCACGCGTTTCGCGACGCGACGCGTTTTGAATTTCGCTGGGGGGGCAGGGGGTTTATTTTCGAGTCACCGACGGCGGGGGGGTTACGAGGGGGACGGGGTAGCGAGGGGGGCCAGCCGCAATTGCTATTAACGATCGCGATCGCGACGGTAACTCCCTTTGAGTTCACTCCAGTTTTTAGTTCAGAGATTCCAAATTCAGTGATTTGAGCTTTCAGTTCTCACACAGTTCGAAGGCGATCCGAAACGAAACGAAACGAATCGAATCGAGTCAAATCCAGTGATTAACCGTCCTGAGTCGCGCGTGGGTCAAACCGCTGCGTTCGATAACCTAAACGAAACTGAATCGCCGAGTGAGTCGAAGCTCGAAGCTCGAAACTCGAGGCTCGAAACTCGGCCAACGATTCGTTTCGCTTCGTTTCGTCTTTGGCCCTCTCGGCTCCCCGCACACACACGCACGTTCACCTTTCGCACGCACACGAGGACTGTGTGTGTGTGTGCCCTCGGCTCTGTTGCTCCACTTCCGTTTCCCGCTCGGCACAACCTAACCGCTGGATGCGCAGGCGCGAACTGGCCACTGTGGATCCCAAACTGTGGACCTTGAGTCCACGGGAGATGAGCAAAAGTTCGATAGACAAAAGGGGTTAACCCACCCCCGCAAACATATTATGGTTTTAGTGTGGGGATTAGGTAACAAACCAAAAACGAAAAGGGGCTTAATAACACATTTTTATTTATTTTTAAACAGCTAAGATAATGCGAATTATATGGTTTCAGATGAAATCCTTGATAACCAATAATATAAAAAATAATTAAAAATGTTACTTAAAAATATGAATAATAAAAGTAAGATGAATCGAGTTATATAGTTAAGAAGAAAAATATTAATATATAATTTTAGTGAGCAAAGCTAAGTATAAACGATTTATATTGTATTTATGTAGTTTCAGATGAAATCCTTGATAACCAATAATATATTTAATAATTAATAATTTTAGTTAACAAAAATACCCCCTTCGCACGCCCCTTTCTGTTTTTTTTTTTTTGTATGGATTCTGTGACTGTAAATGTTCTCTCTCTCTTTCTCTTTTGTTTTTAATTCACAGCTACTCAATGCTCTACTCTAAACGTTTCACTTACCTGAAATCAGGTGTGTATCCAAAATCTTGCTGATAACGCTGATAATCGTTTTCGTTTGGGAGAACTCTCTCTCTCTCTCAGTGCATTTCATTTCTTATGCTTCGTTTACAGGTAAACAAATAACCGTTCTTTTGTGAGCTTTTGCAGAGCTACTTGCAGTTGTACTTTGTTGTTCATTATATTTTACTATGATATTCTTTGCTGTTTTCTATTTCACTTCTTTTTATTTGCATTCTTTGTTATTCTTCTGTCTAAGTCATTTCACCATTCATAATCTTTCGTATTGCACTTTTTTTCTTGTGATTTGTGATTGTATTTTATTATGATATTCCTTGGCTTGATATTATTTAATTTTATTTTTATCAGTCACAAAACCGAAATTAGATTAGGCTTACATACATATCATAAATTCATAAATCAAATTATGATTTTATGAAAACATTTTTAAACCAATAAAACTATAAAATCCGACGTCTAGTTATAGTATTTGTACATAATACATAAGTATTATTATGTTATTTATTTATTTATTAAAGGTGATAGTAAAGTTTAATTTGTTATTATTATATTATTTTTATGTTACTATTATATTATTATTGTATTATTTATTATATTATTATTATATTATTTTTTTAAACTTGATATATTTTCAATTAGCAGAGTAACCTTTTTCAAACATGAAATATGAGAGATCGTTGTAAACTACAGATCCTGGGGCCTTTCAAGAGGCCTACGACTATTCAGGTTCGCCCATTTGGTTATCGAAGGGGCGGGGCATCGCTGGCGGAGTCCGCTGTGGATTCCATTGGATTGTGGACTCCGCCGAGCGACAGTTGCGGCCGAGCGGCCAGCAGCGCTGCAACTGCAACTGGAGACGAGGCACGAGGACCTAAGCACGAGGAGTCCTTCTGCTGCTGCTGCCGCTGCTCATGTTGCATGTTGCATGTCCGCTGACTGCTCCCTGCTGCCGATGCTGCCAACGGACAAGTTCAAGGGAATTTCGCGCGACAAATAAATTACACACGCACCGCCAGCTAGCGCATGCAAATTAAGATGGCAGCCGCAGATGCAGATGCGGATGAAGATGAAGATTCAGATCCTGATTCAGCTGGCATTCCCTCTACTTCAACTCCAGATACTCGAGTCTCGAGCCATTCGAACTCGAACTCGGCCAGTGTGTCACCCCGCCCCCAAAAAGGGGTTTCCTATCCTATCCTTTTATTTCCTTTCCTTTTCCCCACCTTCAAACAGAGAGAAAAATCGTAGAGAGCAGATATTAATATTTGATTAGAATTAACAATAGTTAAAAAATGTGTTATAATTTATTTTATATATGTAATTATTTATTATTTATTTTAATATTTAAAATTTGGTAATAATAATAGAATTGTTAGAATTAGAATTACTTCTTGGCATGTCACCTACATCAACTGTACCTAAATTTCCAAATAAGTTTTAAAAATTGAATAGACAAATATTTGTAATTAATTAAATTATAATTATAAAACTGAAAGAAATATTTATTTATAAATGCAATGATAAATTCACAATAACATATTACTACAAGATTTTCAAAAAATTGTTCCATCTAAACTTTAATATCTTAACATTATGTTAAAATATGTTCGTAAGTAAGAATATAGGAAGAATAAGAAACAAGTCTACAAAATCGGTGGACTACCAGCACTTAAGTTAAAGATTATTAAATCCTTTTTCCAAGGCTCATATTTACTTTACATTTTCAGATTCCCTTTAAAAATAATCGATAATAATTAAGGTAAAATATTAGGATATTAAAACAGTAAAATTAAAATTCAATTCAATTAAGGATTATATTTTGTTAGAATTGTTTCCGAATTCATTACATATTTGCAGTACACATTTTCTTTCTGTGCATCGCTTTCAGGTTGTTGTTTTCCCTGCGCGTTGCACTTTGCTGACTTTGCTTTACTTTTGCTCTGACTTGCCACTCGGATTCGAATTCCTTGGCTGTTTTTGGCGGCGGTGCTGAAGGGGGAGGTGGGCTGGAAATCTCTTATGGCTGCTCACTTGAACGGTTTTCCCCCCTGTTGATGTTGTTGTTGTTGCTGGTGGTGCTTTTCGCCTGGTTTTCCCTATTTTTGCTGCCTTTCGCTGGCAGTTCTAAGCCCTTTGCACTCACTTCGCTCGGTTCGCGCATCGTCGAGCAGCATCAAGTTGATTTTCGACCACCGCACTACTCACTCACCCACTCACTCAGCCCCCCGCCAAAAAGTTGTCATTAAAAAATTGCACTCAGCGAGCCAAAAATTGCAACTCTGTTGCATGCAGGTGGGCCGCGCCGCGCTGCGAAAAGTTGCAAGTTTGATAGAGGGGGCATGCGGCACGAAAAGTGCAGCCAAGGCTGCCTTGGAGGAAACTTTCTGCATTTATGAGAAACGACGACGCAGCTGCAATGAATTCGTCCTCTGTCTTTCGGGGGGTTGCTAACCCCCTTCCACCACGCCTTCTCGAACTGACAGTCCCCTCTATGAGCCATTAAGGTCTCATTTAAATCAAGAGCAGTCTGCTAAGCGTCCGCCATCAAGTTTATTATATAGTTTCGCCTTCGACTACCACGCATTTCCCTTTCCTTCTTTCCTTCCGTTTTTTTTTATTTTTACATATATTATTTTTCTGTTGCCCTTATGACACACACATGTCCATGAACTTTTGTATCCCCTGTGGAATCTGTTCTTCAATAAGCAAAATACTTGTACTTTTCCAGGCTTTCACAAAAATGAAAACATTAATTTTCAAATATATCTAAATGTATGATGGGCCCATCACTTGTCCCTGAACTTTTGCCTTTGCCTTCCCCCTGTGGAGTCAGTCTATTTTCAATAAGCAAAATCACTATTCAAACTAAGGCAAAGTGAGTGTAGTACTAATATCAAAGGCAATGAAACGTATCGATGCAAATATTGTAGATTTTTAGTAAAAGAAAAGAATTTAGCACACCAAAGGGTTTTATGATGCTCCCATCTATTTCTTTATTTACTTATTTATTTCGTGAGTCCCCTATTTTTATTGGCCTAAACAAAATATCATTTGAATTTAGAATATTTTCTTTTCATAATAATTATTTTAAAAAATCCACGAAATAAGAATCACTATAGTCCCATCTATTTATCTACTCATTTATTTGGGGATAATATTTAAATGTATTTGCAGTTATTATTCTGGAAGTGCATATTTTCTTTTTAAATAATAATCAAAAAAAAATCCACGAATCAATAACTCCTTGCTAAATTTAATATATAATAATTAATTTTTTATCCTAAATTATTTATTCTTATTAATTCGGAGGCTTTTCAGTTATAAATTATTATTAAAAAATATCCCAATGGTTCATAACTTTAGTTGTTTTTGCGAAAGGAAGCAAACAATAATATGTGCAATAGGGTTTAATGGGGTCCATCAATTATAGATGTGAAATTAAGATAGTTGCATTATCGAATTTCGGTGAGGTCCAGACAGTCCACCTGCGGGTTAAGTGTATCCCCGTTTGGTAACCCCTCCTCGTTTGGTCCTCGTTTGGGGCTCCTGGTTGGTCCTTTTGTGCAGTTGCTGGTTGTAGCTGGCTGTTGCTTATCCTGCCATTGCCATTGTCCTGGCCGCCTCCTTTGTTTGAGTGCAACAGCCACGAAATGCAACTACGATGGCGATGAAGACGATGAAGGCGATGAAGACGAGGGCGAGACGCAGACGAAGACGAAGACGTGGCATTGTCAGTGCCGACGTTCACCTGAACGCCTCCTGTCGCCTCCTTTCGCCCCCCAAAAAGGTCCTTCTCCTCACTTTACCCCTCCATTCACGATCCTGGCCCCCCAAGTCCCGCATCTGCAACATCTTCGTTTCGTCTACACGCAGCCAAAATGCTCACAGAAGTTGACGAAAAGTTCCATGTTTCAGAATAAAATATATGAAATTTTATTAATAATATATTAATATGCATTGCACTTCTTAAATGAATTATATATAATATTAAAACATGAATCGTAAATGTAAAATAACATTGAATTGCACTTGAAGTCTTTGTGTATGAATTTTAATTATTTAATAGATTTATCGAAAAAATAAAGGAAACTTTTAAACTCATTCGCAAATGCTTTAAAAATTGTTATTTTAATGTAATATAATATATTTTAAGTTTTAAATGAAATCATCCTTTGTACAACTAAAATATAAGAATGGTTGACTTGATTTGGGGTATTACAATTTTTGGGAATTTGCGAAATAAACAAAGGGGGAATTCCATTTCATTTTCCTTTTTTTTTTGTTAATTAATTTATATTAATTTAAATTAAAACTTAATAATTTAACTTATTCAGGATATTATAAATATTTAAAAGTAACATTTTTAAAATAACAACCCCCCATTTACTCCCAGTGCAGCTGCCAAAAGACAGAGCTGCGCGTGGCGCCTCGCGATGCTGCCTTTCAACTTAAGTGAAATAAAATACAATTTATTTGTATATTGTTTTGCTGTTGACAATTTCGCGACTGCAGAACTTCTTCTTCTTCATTGCAAAGGGGGTGTCTCTCTTTGGGTGGGTGCCTCAAAAGTGGGCGGTGCTAATGGGCGGGGTGTGCGTGCGGCATGTGCCTCATTAGTGCTACATTTTGGGGTGGCGCGGGGTCCATTGTCTTGCCATTGGATTGCCTCCCAAGTGGCAACTGGCAACTGGCCGACGTGACGATGCGCACATTTAATTGCGTTTTGGGTTTGATTAAACAGAAACAGAAATGCAGAATGCAGAATGCAGCGGCAAAAGTAGGCCAAGATTTCTTTTTTGCATTGTCCAAACATATTTCTATGTGGGGGGGGAGAAAAATGTGCAATCATTATCCACCGAATAAAGCCAGCGATATTCTAAAGAGTCGTATGTGAGATAAATCTTCCCATGAAAAGAGTCTGGCATTTACGAATAAATACTATTTAAAATAAAGGGATACAAAAGGTATTTTCAATCCCTTTCAACGGATTATGAAGGGGAAAATAGAAAATAGAAAATAGTTGGCTAACGCGGCGTATACGTGATATTTTACTTGCTGGAGGGCTTTCGATTTCAATCTGCTGTTACGATAATCTGCAACTCAATTATAGAAAATAGAAAAGTAGAAATTGTAATTTTTAATATCATTTCAAATCAGCGAATCCTAATTTCCATCATTACTTGGAATATGACACTGACTTTTCGAATCAAAAATAGTGAACGGATTTTAATTTATGGCAGTTTAGGATTTCGTTGCGAATCTAAAAACGAAGTAATTATTTATTTTACACGAATATCGACCAGGCAGTTTCTCTAGTTTTCAGAGTTAAAAACATTTAATTAACAATTTTATTAATATAATAATTATTAAAGTAATTTTTACGTAGGTCGTATGGTAATCTTTTATGATAATTTACTTAATAAATTATTAATTTACCAATCAATTTAGCTTAAATATTAATATTAAAATTTGTTTAATAAATAGAGAAGTTTTCTTTCTAACTATTTAAGAGTATTTGCAAGCCCAATAGCTAATAGCTATCCTATCCTCTGGCATATGTTCTCTTTTCAGCCAACCGACGTCACACAAAAGTCCCAATTAGGCAAGCAACCTATTGGGCTTCCATTCTCCACAAAATTCGGCAGCGTTTTTCGGAAATTTGTGGAAATAATCTCTAAACTCCGCGTTCAAAGGTAATCAATCATTTGCAAAATGGCATGCAAAATGCCCAAGGTCCGAGTGAAAATTAAATTTTAAAGGCTGTCCAAGAAGGGAAGACAAAGGCGACTTACGACGAATAATTCGAAATCAATTTGACCATTACCTCAACCAATGAAATTCTGATAGCGATAGAACATCAGAACATGAGAACATGAGAAACCTGATGAATGAAACCGAGATCCATTGGTTTCGATTGAGGGAAGAAGAACAATGCAATTGCGTTGTGTTTGGAGAGCAGCAAAACAAAAGGACCTCGGCACCAAGTTAATTAAGCCGAAGACAAATGCGAATGAAGTGCACAATTGCTAAACAGCAGGCAAAGGCTATTACAATTAATATCCATCACATTGGGGAATACTATATATGTATAGATATAGTGCATGGTGTTAACACCCCTGAATCTATTCAGTATTCAGTCGATTTAAGCCACAACACAGGGAAAACAATGACCGCAGGAACACAATCGTTCACCACCACAGCATCCGTCCATCCGTCCATCCGTCCATCCGTCCATCCGTCCATCCATCCATAAATCCAACCATCCAACCATCCATCTATCATCGTCAGAAGAGTCGTGTCTTCATCATCAATATATAATAATATTCGGCCCATCCACAACTTATTATAAAATAATCAAAATTCGACAAATTTCGCATTGTTTGTTGCGTTCTATTATTATTACGTGCCAACAGCAGCAGCAGCAGGCGAAAATCCATTGAACGCGTGTCGACGACCACGCGGCGTATACGCGATGTTGCCTGCCTTTCAGCCTCTCTGCCCCTCTGCCTATTTGAATGCATCTCTAATGCGTTATGCAAAACTGTCCATTGTGGCTACCCGTGGCCCATTGTTATTGTTGCTGCCGCTGGGTTGCAACAGACAACAAAACGGACAACAACATACGGACAAAACGGACAAAACAGGGACATCAGATACACGTACATGTCCGCATTCGCACACCTGAAAGCACGCGGGAATATGTGAGAGCAAACAAAGAAATATGGTCGGCGGTGGTCGGAGGTAGCAGGAAAGTACGAAAGTACACAAGATACACTGGCAGTTCAAGTTTAAGCCATCAAAAGCAGATTCGAGGAGCGTTAAATCACAAACTTTTCGAGATCTGGCACTTTGAAATCAAATTATGGGCCAACTTTCGGCAAACCATGGTAAAGTATGGGAAATAGTTTGTATTTTAAATGATTTAAATTAAATTAAATCACAAAAATTTGATTTCGAAAAAGAAGACTTTAAAAATCACATTTTTGAAATATTATTTTACTTTTTAAAAATAGTTTAAAACAGAAAAATGAAATACATACATCTTACGATGATTGTATTTTTTTGGGTTTTGGTTTGAAGCCTGTTTTTCGACAACCACTTGCAGAAATCTCGGAAATTCCTGCAGCTATTCATTCGACATGGCTCGCGAGTTAGTTGGTTCGGTGCAAATGGGAATAAAAATGCGAATGGGAATGGGAATGCCATTGCATACACACAGGCGCCGGCCGCAGACGCCGCCAAAGTCCTGGCATTTAACTGCCAACGGATGTTATGGTCGAGTGAGTGACAGGGGGCGTGGTCCCACAGCAGCGCCTAGTTTCATTTTTAATTTATTGATGATTTTATCAACGGCCAATAACAAACCACAATAGCAGTGGCAGAGGCAGAGGCAACACAACAACCACCGGCCAACAATGGCAAACAAACAGCACGGCCAAAATGCTAAACGAACAGCAGCAGCAGCAACAATAATACACAAAATATACATACCTACATAGAATTCTTCTTATTTCCTTTTTAAAAGGTATTTAAAAGGCATATAACAAGACCTTGGGGATCTACTTCAATTGAAAAGTAAACTAAAAGATAAGATTATACCCATAATGAGTATGAGGATAATTTATGAGATAATTTGAAACATAGTTTTAAAAATATTATTATATTTAAGAAAAACATAAAACTTAATAATAATAAGAAAAATATAATTACTAGATCAATGCTTAAAGGTATCACATAGTCGGAGATCTGCAAGCTAAAATTTTAAACTATATGTACTTATGTATTTTATGTTTTTCCTATGTTTCAATTTAAATAAATAAATTTTCACAAATTAGTTACTTAAATTTTAAAGTAAACCCTAAATCCAAGGTATAAAATAGTCTTATCTGCAAGATAAAATTTCAAACTATATGTACTTATATATTTTTCGTTTTTTTTTTGTGTTTTAATTTAAATGGTAACAAGAAAAATATAATTCCTAGGCAAAGGCTAAATTTTCACAAATTAATTACTTATTTTCGTCGAAATCCAAGGTGTCAATTAGTCGGAGATCTGCACGCTAAAATTTCAAACTAAATATTCTTTTTTGTTTGGTTGTTTTTCCCCCTTTTGGCTGTGTTGAAACGTTTTTGAGAAATTTGCGTTGATTTGTAAAACGCGTCAGGTGCGGAAATGACGCCATTTTCGGAGTATATGTCCGGGGGAAGTGGCAGGTGGGCAAGGTAGTGAAGGGGAGGGGAGGCAAACGGTGTCGACCATTTGCAATAAATGCCAAATGCCCGAAAAGCAGGTGAGAGCAGCAGCAGCGAACGTCATCAACGGCAATCGGCTCAGCGGATCCATGCGAAACCTGAACTCAACTGCAGTGCTTACAAATGCAAATTGAAACATGATAATTGGTCTCACCTGTGTGTGGGTGAGACCGTGTGTCCGTGTGGGTGAGTCCGTGTGTGTGAGTGTGCGAAAAATCTGTGCACTGCAAATAAAACATACTTTACTGGTGCACAGAAAAAATCATTAGCTTTAAGATTAAAATCGAATAAAATACACTTACCTAAGATTGTATAGCGTTTACCCAATACCAACCTACAAAATTCAATAAACCAAAGTAAAATTGCCATTCTCTTTTTCGCAGATTATTGCATATATTGTCATTCAGGTGGAATAACAAGAACTGACAACATAATAATATTTTTACCAAAATCGTACGAATGCGAAGCTATCCCTTTGAATTAAAATCTTCTAATCATTCCGGTAAACAACATTTAATTTCACATTTTATTTAGTATCTGTATGTTTAGACACTGAAAGAATTAATTGTAGGTGTTCATAAAAAGAAACATTGTAAAATGGAGATGTATATAGTTATGGATTTATTGAAAATAAAGAGTGGTTTAAATATTTTAAATTAATAAATAAAACTACATTTTATTTTCATAGGAAAAATGATCAAATATATACCTATTAAATACTTTTTAATTAAAAATTTTTATTTTTGAAAAAAATTTGTTTAGTTAAAAAGATTTTAAAGCTTTTTTCAAGTTTTAGGTTATATTTAAGTATTCAAAAATAAGTAGCCCCTTTTTTTGGACCGTGCATGCCGCACATGCATATGTTTATGCGATTGTGAACGGTTGCGGGGCGTGTGAGCGCAGATTAATTCACTCAACTGTAAAACCGCTCATTGCTGTAACATTTACGCAGCGGCGCGTTCTGCGGTCAGCGGCGTTGACCGGCACCTGCCACGCCCCCCATCGTTAAAAGTGGGCGCATTGGGCTCAGGAGGAATAGGATGGGTTGGGATGGGATGGGATTGGATAGGATCGGATTGAATTGGATCAGATAGGCTGGAGACCAGCAATTCCAGGTTCCAGGAGTTGTAGTTCCTCCTCCAATTTCTATGGCATAATTATGGGCACGCTGCGTTGTTTCATTTACAAAAGGTTGGCAGTGCAGGCAGCAAAGCAGCGGCAAGATGAGTAACGGCAGGCCACAAACAGAGAAAACGATTGGTTAAAAATGGCAACATTTTCAATACTCTACTTTCGGTTGGAATTTTAAGCTAAAAAATTAAATAAAATAATTAACAGGAATTTTTGAACTTATCAATAGATTTTTTTTATTATGTTTGCTCATTTGATATTTGAATCAAACCTAAAATATATAAATTTATTATTATGATATAAATTAATTATTAAAATTAAATAAAATAATATAAATAATATTTAAAAAGGTTAATAAAATGTGTAAGTGGAACTTTTGAACTCATCAATAAAGCAATTAAAATATAAAATTGTTGTATTTCTTAGTTTAAAAATGTTTGTTATGATGAAATAAATAAATTATTAAAATTAATAAAATAAATAAAGCTTAAGAGCCTTTATATTATATTTATTATATTTACAAAAATTTTGTACATTGCAATAAGAATTATTTTTAAAAAATACACATTTTAAAAATGTTTAATTTGAGTCATTTAGCAAATGTAATACCATGAATTGGCCTCTCTCCTCCGCCAAGTGATATTCCAGCTAATTGCTATCGCGTTCTGGCAATGTAAAACATCCAGCATGCAGCATTCAGAATGCATCATGCAACATGCAACATGCAGTGTGCAATGGGTAACGTACAATGTGCGATGTGCAATACGCATTCAGCCATTTCAACTGGCTGCCGCAAAAGCTGCTAAGTCGATGTGCGATGCGATTCTGCCGCCTGCTGACCAATTATGGTCACTTGGCCTCGCCACATGACTGCCTAAGCGCACAGGCTCTGACCTCTGACCTCTCTGCTCCGCTCGAGTGCGACTCTGCCACAGTTCACAGTTCAGTTCAGTTCGCTTCGGTTCGGTTTGGGTTGGTTCAGGGCCAAGGCCCAAAACGGTTCAGTTGGAGAAGAAATTTGGCGGAAATGCAACAATTTTATTTTAGCCAATTAATAATAAGTATTAAATAAAATAAAAACGAATACTTAGAAATAGTTTTGTACTTACTACAAATTTTAGTAACTTTTATACTAATTATAAAAATTAATAACAATTAAATAAAATAAATATCATTACTTAAAAAATGTTGTATACTTACTACACATTTTAGTAACTTTTTCAGTAATGTCTTCACTTTAATAGGGCATTTTTTAATTAATTTCAATATTCCTAATACTTTTATAAACTCTTGTGATGAAATTACGCATACGCCATGTTTACATAAACCTAAGATCTTGAGATCTCTTTTTATTTTTATCCAAGTAATAATATAAGTAACATTTAACAAATAAAACAGTAAAAATTAATACTTACAAAGGCACTTATTAAATTAATTAGAACATTAGTAATAATTTTTTAAACGCTCGTTTACATCACGCATACGCCATGTTGTATGCGCTGTAAATTATGTTCTAATAACTTAAAATTCTTTGGCTTGAAAGTTCCTTTAAAAGTAGTTTTTTAAAACTTGTATATCGGTTGTATTTCTGACTGCCTGTAGTTAATGACTAATTTGTAATTACTTAATCAAAATATACACATATTGTTGTCTTCCGAAATGAATTCCTCTGTCAATTTAGTCAGCCGCCAAGTCGTTGTCGCTGTTTTGCTTTTAATGAGCGAAGAGAGCGCATTTTCATCCCGGCTGAAACATCATTGCCCCCCGTCTGCCGTTTTAATTGTGATTAAAACCAGCAGCGATATTTCAATTCACACTTTTTGGGGGGCGGCAAACGAGCTGGCAAACCAAAAACTTCTCCCGTGTCACTTTCCACTTGCCACTTTCTACTTTCTACTTGGCAATTGTTTTTCGGTATCTTGTTTGAAAGCTTCTTTAAACATGATCCCGCTTGTGTGTCCTTGGCTTCAATGAAGGCCTAAGCTGCCTTCCCTTCGACCACCCAAATCCACCCAGATCCCTGCCACATGCCAAAAAAAACAAAGCTCGTTTGCACCGAACAAAAAATATAGCTACTTATTAAATCATTAATCATCATATTCAATAGACTCGAAAATTATATATTTCCAAAAGGCAACTAAAAATCAAATGAGATCCCCTTTATTTAAGGTTGGAAAACAAATCATTAAAAAGAAAATAAAAAATTTTGAACCAAATTTTATTTACTTAGTTAATTATAATAGAACATTTTAATTTTTTTTATGTTATTCTTATCTTTAAAAATTATTTTACTAGTCACTCTACTCATTAAAAATTTGTGTATTATACTATTATCTTAAATAAGTGTAAGTTATCTAAACTTTAGAGCTGCTGAACTACTTATAAAAATGTGATTTATTAGAAATACTATTTTTCATATTAGTATTTTGAATATTATTTTTTATTATTATTGGTATTTATTATAATTGTTTTAATTATTATTAATTTGTATTATTATTTTTAATTTTTAATATATTTTAGTACCTAATGTTAATTTTTATTATTATTATTTTGTGTTATTATTTTTTTTTATTAATTACTTTTTTTTTGTTTTTTTGATGAGTTTTCTTAATTTAGTTTATGGGAGGATTTTTGCGAACTCCTGGTCATAGTTGGTTATAAATAACACAACAGTTTCGTTTAGTTTAGTTAAAATGGTCTTAGTTTCTCACCCCTTTTTCCTCCCTGTGTAGTCAAAGGCATGTAAATGGCTGGCACATTGGGCCAGTGGCTTCTTAACTGGGCCCGCCGCCTTTCCCTTTCCCTTTCCCTTGCCTTTGTTGGCTTTGTTAGCTTCGCGGCTCAGTCGGGCAAATGTTTGCCGCCATATGCATAAAGTATACTTGCCTACTAAGATGCCGTGCCGATTGCCAAAGCCCGTTTCGCTGCTAATTGTTGCCACAGACTTGGATCTCCCAGTATCCAGTTGCCAGTTTCCTGCTCCTTTTGCAGCTTTTCCAGCTCTTCAGCTCTTCTCAGCTGCCTTGGTAATTTTTAAACAAACTTTGCGACATTTGCGTGCGTTTTTCGTTTGAAGCGCCGGCACCTCCGACATTGCCGCTTGTAGGCGAACTAATTACATTTTCGTTTTCAATTAGAACAAAGCGAAGCGAATAGCGCTTTTCGGGCTCTTCTAGTCACGAGATGGGCGGAGATTTGGGGGAGGGGCTGGGTTTTCCAGGGACACGCACTCGGGGTCAACGCCCACCATTGCTACACTGATAAAAAAAAACGTATTAAGTCCAAATATTTTATATTTCATTAAAACATTTTTCGCTATGCTTTTCTTCCATTTTGAATATGGAAATATTAAATTTAACAATTATTATTTTTTCATTATTTTTCTAAGGACCATAAATATTTAAATTAAATATTAAAACCATTGTATTAAATATTTTCTACATTTATTAAAATTTTTTAAATATCTGGTTTTTTTATATTTAATTTAATAGTGATCTTTTTTTTGTGTACTCGGATTCTATCCTTCCACGTTGAACTAAGACTCACTTGCAGCGAACTGTGATTTCCTGGAATAAAAAGAAAAATCCACAACATTCCTGAGTATTTTTTAGTAAGTACTTATCTTATTTATAATCGATTTATTATCAACAATTTCGTTTAACTCTTTTGCCAGAAAAAGTGGAAGCTTTCACTCACTTTTCCGTCTTCTCCATTGCAATTATAATTAAATTTTTATCCAATCGTTGGATTATGCAAGTCTGGGATAAAATGGAGGAGGAGGTAACTTCGTTAGGCCAATGAATCCAATGTGGCCGACTACATCGACTTCATCGATGCCATCGACTGAACCCCTAAATGTATGCATTAAAAATTTGTTAACCAACCGATTTTCCCCAAAGGGACCAACCGAATCAATTGTTTGCCTAATGCAATTTACTCTCCAGCAGATGCAGATGCAGATGCGGATGCCAGTGCGGATGCCGATGCGGATAGAGATGCTACTGCTACTGGATGAGCCAAGGTAATCAACAATCAAAATCCAAAGTCGTTGGCCGTGTGGGCGTGGCACTGGGGGAGTGACGTCCGCCGCTCGTTTGGGTCACTCTTGATGACGACAATTTGCATGTCAAGTCCATTAGGAGCATGTTATCATCCATCCCGGCCCCTCGAATCGCCCCCCCCCCCCCCCCCCTCCTGCCCCTTTTTGCAGCCACCGCAGAAGCAACGATTCTTCCCATCACTTCTGCGTTCGCTTTTGAATTCCTTTTTTCCAGCTGCACTTTTACACTACGTTCTTCGCTCAAGAGCTCCTTCTTTTTTGGCTTGTTAAGCGCAATTAGTCGGTATTGACCATTCCCTTACAAACGCTCGCACGTACACTCGTATACACACTCACAGCTGCGGGCAACAGATTAGTACCAAAGAAGCAGATTGACTTACTATAATTATAATTATTAACTTCATGATAGACTCAAGTAGTATATCGTTATTACTTACAAGCTTTGCTAGCCAAACACGTGACAAACACGCTTTTAATACAATTTCATGGAAGAAATGAAACTTATAAATTATATAATAGATTAATTATCAATTTCAAACAGTTTAATGTTGTTAAAGGTCCACCAAACCTTTTTCCTATATTTTTGTGTGCCTCTGTAAATGGAGTTTCTGGGTGCATCATTGATGTGGCATTGATGGTGGGCTGCCCTGATATTCTAGATGCTTCGTTTTTGCCACTTTGCCATTTTTTTCACCTCTCCGCTCTCCACTCGCCCCTCAGTGTTTTCAATCAACAAATTAAAACAACAACACCGATGGCCTTGTTGTTGCTGCCAACGCATACACTTTGTTTATTAAAATCCGCACAGTTTTTAACCAAAGTGTGCGAAGAATTAGGCAGCCGTCAGAGAGTGTGTGTGTGTGTGCTTTTTTTGTCGTATAACATTTGACTTTTAGCTTTAGTTAAACAGAAATGATGAAAACTACTTTAAGGCAAATAGAAAAGGAGAACACGACTATCAGATACCCATTACTCAACTAAGGGGAGTGCGAGGGAGATGGAGATATGCAGGCTGCAAAGCGACACCAAGCGGACAAAATTTATATCCCTCATAACTTTTTTCTACCTGTTACATACTTTTGCCCGAATACCATATACCCTATACAAATAGTTCAAAACATGAAACAGAAAATGAAGGTAACAAACATAATATTATTTTCATTAATTTTGAAGTAACGCAATACAAATTAGACGTATAACAAAGGTCAGTCGGAATCTCCGGGCATTCGCACACATTCCTCTTCACTGAGGATTCGGCATTCGCAAGTAAAGGTATATTTAGGCTCCAACTGACATCTCATCATAAATTTTTCCTCTCCCTTTTCATCTATGTTTTCTTCTTCGTGTTCTTCTCCCTCTTCTTCAGAGTTTTCATCTGGGTTTTCTTCTGGGTTTTCTTCTGCTTCCTTCTTAACGTGTGGCTTGTCCTTGTTTTCCTTATCCCCATTGCTTTGATTTTTCCAAATCCAAAACATGCGAATTAGGCTATATCCTTTGATTAGCACCACGATTAATCCTATGAGCATCAGGATATTGCCCACGATGTCCAATAAAGGTAGTGGTGGAGGTATTATAATCTTCAGTTTCGTGTCAGAGGCGACAAGAGAGGAGATTAGTTTCTTTCGATTCAACTGGATCGGTTTCAAGTCATCGATGGCACCCATAATGCCAGGATCCGAGGGGCTACACTGGGTGGCCACAGTTGCAAATGGGTTCACACGGATGGTTAGCGTCTCTTCGTGAATGCCTACGTCTGGATTAGTCTTCACGGTCTCTATGTAAAGCTTATCGCCGGTTTCCAGACCCATTTGGAAAGGAGATTTCTCGAACGTTGGTCCAGCTATATTCGGATAATCGTTGCTCGCCTGTGTAAAAAGCCACACAAAAAACTCGAATAGTCTGGATAGAAACATTTTTGTGAAGCGACTAGAAGTTCAACTTGAGACAACGAACTGACAAGAATTACTTTCTATATAAATCTGTTGTGAAAACTAGAGCTGGCAAAAAATCAACTGAAGTCTACTGCAAGTCGATAGTATGCTTTGTGAATACAGTATCGATTTTCAGTCGACTACTATCGACTTTTTTCAATAAAGTACAATTTTTGGTACAATTAATTAGTTCTGTGTTGATATTCGTTTTTAAAAATATACGGGAATTTTTCTAACCTTATTTTGCATTAAAATTTTACATGTTTTTGCAATTTTGAACAACTTAATCATAATGAGGGGATTCCCTAAACTGTTGAATTGTTGAATTTTGGTCAGCTGTTAATCAGCTGTTCCATACAAAATCAACTTTCAGAAATTTCAGCAATTCAACAGCCTCGAGGCTTGGTGAAAATTTTGTTGAATCGTTGAAAACCAGAGTTGTCACCTTATTTTACTAAAAGTCATGGCAACTCTGCAACATTTAACTATTATAAGTTCGCATTATTTATTTTAAAATCCAATTAGCAATTCTATTAATAGTTTTTCTTACCTAGTTAACAATTTTAGTCAGTAAGAAACAATAAAAAATCGAATTTTACATGTTTTAAGTTCCGTGAAACTTTTCAACAAATAACAGCTGTCTGAAAATTCAACAAGAACAATTTTGGGTCTATCCCTTAATTGCTGGAATTTTCTGTTGAATTTTCATCAATTCAGCAATTCAACAGTTTAGGGAATTCCCTCAATAATCTAATGTCAAAAACCACTAGTTTCGACAAGTAGATTATATCGAAAACAATCGACATTAGTCACTAACGATAGTTTTGCAGCCCTAGTGAAAACTGTTTAAAATTTACAGATTACTATGAACTGTGGAATATCTATTGCCATCATCGATACTATGGGAAACAATGAAGATTACATTTTTAAATATATTTCCCATTAATGAGGAAATCTGTATTTCCTTTAAACCAATACACAAAGTCCTATATTTTGAGCAAATAAGTCGTTGAATTAGATTTTTGTTTTATTTTTTCATCTCTCTTTATTTTTCCTGTTGCCTTTTTGATTGAGTTGCTGCATTCTTAAGGTGAACCGCTTGCGGTTTTGTGCTTCTGGTTGCATTTTTCCCACGACCCGTCTGTTTATGTCCCAAGGGGGCCACAGTGGCCCGTTGCGATGGTGACACAGTTGAATCCCAATCCTTTCACAGGAGATTTGCAAAGGAATTCCCGGTGATAAGCACAAAAAGCAGCCTTCGTCAGGTGCAGGACACAAACATGCACTCAACCAACAACCACAGAGAGAAAGTCTGTACTTTTCTGGATTTAACTAATCACTTTGTAGACACAACAAATATTAACAATAACTAAAATGTTTGGAACTTTAATAATGTCCTTCAAAAAACAATGATAGTTTTTTAGACTAAATAAATAAAGATGTTTAAATGGAATTTCGGTATATTATACAAATTAAAAAGTATTTGGAATAAAAAGTTATGTTAAATTTTTTGAGGTTAAAAAAAAACTAAACGAAATTCCCTTAAAAATATAAATGAAAATATATTTAAATGCATTTCGGTATATTAAAAAAATTAGAAAATTCCTTAAAAATAAAAAAATCTTTTAACTTATTTTATTTGTTCTTTTTTTAAAATTTATTTACCCTAATATTTTCTCTGTGCAGTCTTTTATTTTCCTTACCGGCCGTTTGTCATCATATTTTGATGTGTTTCTACGACAAGCGCCTTGATAATTTTGCATTTTGCCACAAAGATGCGGCTACCGATTCTGGTAAATGGTAAGTCCCCAGATGCCAGATCCCAGATCCCAGCCTGACCTGGTCTGGCCACGTTTTATAGCCCCAAAAGTTGCACTTAATTGCTCCGGCAAACAGGAGCGACTAGCCCGAGAGAGATCATCGGTGGGAGAAGGTGAAGATTTTTTGGCCGATTGCCAGGGAATGTTGTATGCAATTTTTGGCTAAATATTTTATGATTTATTTGCGTGCTGCACTTAACAGCCAGGACATTGGGACACCAGGACAGCAGGACACCAGACATGCCAGGACATACTGTCTGTCTACTTTTTGGTCTTTTGATCTACATAGATACACATAGATATACGGGTGTTGTTTCCTGTTTCCTACTTCCGTGTGTGTGTGCTTGTGTGTGCGTGTTGACGCATTTAACAAATTGGCTAAGCAAATTTCCCATTGATTTGCCAAGCACTCAAAATGGGAAAACTAAGAAGGCTGCGAAGGAAATGATTTAGGCCGGCAAATGATTTAGGATAAAATATTTTACTGTCAAATTCAATCAAGTTGGCAATATGTGAAGTCTGCCTATTGAATTCCCCCAGAATTCCCCCGTATTAATGAGTAGCTCGAAGTGCATAAAATGTTCGCAATTTGCGGCACATTTGGGTAAACAATGCAAAAGGCATTTATTATTGAATCGTTTGGGGCATTGGGATTGCCGGAACACTCGCACATATGTATGTATGTGTTTGCGATAGGCCTTAATCTACTGCACAATGGAGCATTCGAGTGGGGAGTGGTCGAGCTGTGGAAGAGACAGATAAGTGAATTATATGGTCGGATTACAAAATCTGATTTAGGCTCTTTAAGGACAGCTGAATAATCTCGATCTCGAGCCCATTTCAATAAAACGCATTAGGATGTAATACGATTTAAAAGCCTTAAAATCTTAAGAATAATACGAGATAGTATGTAGATAACATGAAAATATTATGTAGATAATATGTAGACCACATGTAGATAATATGTGGCATTAAGAATACAATAAAGAACAAGGATGACAATTATTATGTTAATTAAAAGTTTCACACGCGGCAAAAGAGTTGCTTGCAAATTGAAAGTCTCAATTTATTAACATCAATCAGGTGAATTTATCGTCTTTCATACTGGTAAAAAAAACGACAATTTGAGAAGTACTTATGACAGGCTCAATTTAAGTTGATCTGACCTGTCATCGAACGGATTCCGAACAGCAGCAAGTTAAGACTTTTCACTTATCGAACCTCATCGCAATACGAGTCGGCCTTTAAAGCTCTCCATTAAAATTGATTGTGGTAGAAAGTAAGTCAACGGTTGAGTTGCGTTACCAATTAAGGTTAATTATCGACGACTGCAGCGAACATATCATGTGAGTAATTTCACTTAATTATAATTCATTGGTTTATTGCCTACGTGGAAGTTTGGTCTAAAATACCTAAAGAACAAATTCAAAATATGTTACCTGTTAAAGAATAGAAATGATTAAATGATTAAATTTATTTAGATACTACAAAATATACAAATTATTATTTTATTGAAAACAAGCTGTATAGGGCTCATCTTAAAGCCGAATTTCCTAGTTCATAACCCCTTTCTTCACCTGGCGAAAAAGGGGAAATCCCATCTTACTTTTTATTTTAGCATCCAGCAGCCGTCAACAACTGCGACCAATCGCAGCTAATCAAAACCCGGTCGTGACCCGAGGCTCCGTCTAGGAAAAAAGGAAAAGGTTTCACGGCCAACGGGATAGAAGAAGACAAGAAGCAATAAAGGTACCGACTATAAGACATCCTATTTAATTTTAATAACTATTAAAATGTCTTCAAAGGAACTAAAAATATTAAATACAAATTATTTATTAATTATCATTATTAAATCTTATTATGTAATCGATTTTAATATAGTTTCAATATACCTGATTGGACCTTGCTACCCTGTGTCCGTGTGTTCATGTGCTAGTCATAAATTCAACTTTTGCCGTTTTCTATGCGACGTTTCATTAAAAATTTAGCTTGAGCCACCTTTGTGAGGAGTTCGCATATCGCACATCCCATAGCCCACATTCCCATCTTCCCATCTAGCCGGGACTTTTGGAGGCTGTAAAGTGCGTTTGTTGGCGTTACTTTATGGCCGGAGCGCATGTAAACACGTGGCCACGTGGCGATGGGGCTACTTGCCAATCCGGAGGAGTCCACGGATAAGGGATGGTGGATGTGGGTTGTAGGTTGTGGGATGAACGAAACGAAGATGGAGCTTAAGATGGGACGGGGGGGACAGGGTGTTGTCCCAGCTGCTCCACAACACAAACGTAATGATTGTCCTTGTGAAATACATATAGAGAAAATAGCATGTCTAATAGAGTTCGATAATTATCGATTTTTTGATATTTTCACAATATCCCTACGATAATATCAATGTTTTAAAGGAGAAAAAATATTAAATTTCGAAAATATATTATCGATATATTAAAAATCGAAAATTCATTATCGATATTTTCGATTTTTCATATTTTTTCTCCTTGAAAAAATCAACATTATGGGGGGATATTGTGAAAATATCGTTAATTTGCGAACTCTATTGGACATGATATTTTCTCTATATTATTATGAAGAATTTTGTAAGTTTAACTTTTTTCGAACACATGAAATCCCATTTAGTGAACATATATATTTTTTGGTGTATTTCAATGCTTTTTTGGCAGTGCCGAGGCAAACACACCAAGACCAAGGCCCGCATAAAATTCATGCCCCTTCGACAACTGCGCCTCATACATTTTTATGACTCGCAGTCATATTTATAGAGTCTCTGGGAATCTGCTGCCACTTAGCGTCCTGTAGCCAAGTCTCCTGTCAATGCATAAAGTCTGCCATCAGGCTAAATTAGGCAAAGGATGTAGCTAGGTAGATAGATAGATAGATGGGCATCACC
>JBAMCF010000821.1:0-53921 GCA_037075285.1 Drosophila lutescens | reverse complement strand
TTCTATTGATATACCGTGCAAGTTGGCACAACCTCAGTGAGAGCTGTATTAATTACTTAAAGTTTGCATAGAAAACATTAACATATTGATGGTTTATGTCATGGCTCCGTACGCTGTCTCGCTGGCTGGACAGTGTGACCGCGTGGGAAAAGCCTTAATTAAAATGAGTTGAAATCTTGAAATCTGTGGGTTTGATTTCGCCGAAATTAATGCAGAAATTACTTAAAAACATGCCCCGTGCAAGTTGGCACAACCTCTGTGAGAGCTGTATTAATTACTTAAATTTTGCATAGAAAATGTATGAATATTTACATGGTTGATGTCATGGCTGTAAGGTGTCTCGCTGGCGCAGTCAGCGGGAAACGGCCAATTTCAAAATTTGACCATTTAACCCCCACACTGGAAATCAATTTTCTCGAAAACTGTGGGTTTAATTTTCATGAAGTTTTCACAAAACGAACAGTTGTCCAACTTATCTTTCCTTATTAAAGTAATCTGACTCGCATTGTAGTTATTTCAACTTGAAGTGTATAATTATTGCATTCAGTTTTAAAAGTTTTTTGAAGACCATAGTCTTTAAGTTTTCTGTATATGAAATCTGTAAAGTCATTCAACTCGTATGATCCAGTAGGAATTGTAATAACATTTTTAACGAAGTGAAAGAAATTATTTTTTTCATCCATATTTGGAATCGAATTATACATATTAAAGCTTAGTATACACTCATATCGACCATTCAATTCGATAGTTGGAAAAAAGTTTGTATTATATTTATAATGGAACTATTTCCATTCAAAGATAATGAAACTGTTTCAGAATTAATGAATTAGTTGCAAACTTTTGCTGTTATATTTTCATCCGATATTAACCGCTAAGGAATGGGGAATACCTTTAATGCTTTGTATCGATATATCGTAAGTTAAGTAGGCGATAACTCTGTATCTTTAACGCTCAACCCTACAAACGCATACATATACAAATTATGTAGTTATGTAGTAGTCATGTAGTTGTAGTACTCGTATTGGTACTTGCTGCCTCCCGCGCAATAAACGTGTCAGACTAACATATCCAACTGATGGTTATGGCCGGTTGGCCGACGATCTCCAAATGCTGATTTATGACGATTAGGTTGGAAGGTTGATTTCCCTTCATGCCCCGCTCGCCTAGAGACTCAGACAGGGTATGCTAATATTAGTTCAGTAACGGCTGATTGACGGAGATAAGATTATGAGCAAAGTGCTCTCTATTCAAATAAATGCAGCAGGTTACCGGCTGCGTCAGAACGTAATCTATGTTCTGTTTCTAATTTTCGCTACTTCGTTTCGCATGCAAACGGCAAGCATTTGGCCAGCCGTCTTTGTAATCATCATAGAATTGAATTTGAATTCAAAAAACTCTGATAAGTTGACAATAAACAACGAAATATTTATATTGTTAATTCGAACAATTTGTTTGTATTTAGTGGTTAATTATTGGATTTTTGAGCGCCATATTGGCCAACAGTGCTAGTGAAAAAGCTCACTCTAGCCGCAACATTTTGGTGACCCCGATGTAATAGCAATTGGGCTATTGCATTAACAAATAATTTAAAAATCAGTGCGAGCGTGCATTTTAGAATTTTCGGCCACATACATATGCTCATGCTATAAACGGTTTCAAATACACTGCAACGGTTCTTATCAACTCTATCTCATTCCACCTTCTTCGCTCACGCGGCAACTGTACTTGCGACCCAATTGGACTTTGGTGTTGAGTGCTAACAGAACATTACGGTGAACTATGTCGGAAGAAGAAGTGGGAAGTGATACGCCGGTGCAAAACAGGGTTTCTTTTAACAAACGCAAGGTGAATGCCCTTGTTCAGCGAGTGCAAAGTATTAGCAAGAGGCTCAAGAGGCTATTGGGGAGCTTAGCACCATTGATTTAGAAGTGCGTTTAAATTTAATAAACCAATTAGCAACCTCATTTAATAGTGCGCACGATGCGCATGAAGAATTGGACAACGACGAAATCGATAGTCAAACTCGTGAAATTTTCGACAATTGTGTAATGGAGACTCATCGGAGCGGCCAAACGTCGTTGTGGCCAACAGATCGCGCGTCCCGGAAGTAAAATTGCCAACCTTTGCTTGTGGCTACACGGAGTTTGCAGATTTCGTCTCCGTTTTCACATCAATAATACATAACGATTCGGAATTGTCAAATATCGAGAAGCTTCAATATTTGCGATCCTGTGTACATGGCCCGGCAGTGGATACAATCAGAGCGCTGGAGATTTCTGACGCAAACTATCTTGTAGCGCTAGAACTATTAAATAAACGTTTTAGTAACAGGAGTCATGTATTTCAGGCACACATCAGCGAGATGTTTGGGCTTGAGAAGGTGGAGGTGGCGTCTGCAATAAAATTACGGAAACTATCATACAAGCTAAACGCACATTTGAGTGCTCTTTTGGGAATGGGCACCTTGGAAGAGCTTTCTGAAGCTATATTTGCCTTCACACTTCTTCAAAAATTGGACAGAGCTACTCAATCTAAATGGGAATAAAATGCAGCGATGGGGGAAATACCGATGATCGCGGATTTCACCTCGTTTTTAGAGGCACGATGCAAACGCCTGGAAACTATGGAACATGCCACGGCCACATGCCCGCCTGGCAAGCAGGTTGGAAGAAACAAATTTACCGATAGTAGAAATTTATTTGTAGCAACTAATTCCAATGGTCAGGGTTGTGGAATTTGTGGAAATCCTATCCACTATAGCAACCTTACACCGTCTGCTCGATTAAAGGAGGTCAAAAGGGTTGGGCTATGTATCAATTGCCTTAAAGGAGGCCACAAGGTTCGAGCTTGCAAATCTAACAGTGCGTGTCGCGTCTGTGGCTCAAGGCATCACACATTGCTTCATTTCAACATACCGGATGCCACTGCGGCACCAAATTTGACAAGCGTGTCCCAACCCGCCGAGCCACCTTCTCCAATGGAAGAAACTTATTCCTCCAGCATTCTTAGCTTAGCTTCTTGCAACAGTATTCCGCGCTTTATTAAATTCATGCTCGCAGGTCCATCTTATCACCTCTTAGTTTGCTCAGCATTGCTAAAACGAACCAAGTCTACAGATGTGTTGTCAGGACTTGGATACGCCAGCTTTGCATCCGATGGCTGCACTATTAATCTATGCCTGCATTCTCGAGTCTCTGATTATCAGGCCAATATTGCCGCTCTAGTTGCACCTAAGATCACAGATCACCAGCCAAGTTTCTCCTTTGACATTGCAAATTGGACCATTCCGAATAAGGGGCTGTCCATATATTACGTAATCACCTAGGGGGGGGAGAAGGTCAACCAAATGATTACTCTAGTGCAAAAAAATTTTTTTTTGTATGAAGAATTGATTACATGGGGGGAGGGGGTTAAAAATCGTCGAAATTGTGATTACGTAATTTATGGACAGCCCCTAATATACGATTAGCGGATCCAGAATTCTTTAGGCCTCAGCGCATCGATCTTCTCATAGGAGCCAATTTGTTCTTTGATATTCTCTCAGTCGGCCAAATCAAGTTGTCGCCAGACTTACCAATACTTCAGAAATCGCGTTTCGGTTGGGTGGTTTCAGGAGGTAGCAGACAATCTCAGAGGACGGCATTAGTTACAGCTCAACCCACGCCGCAAGATGAATAAGAGGCAGATGAAAGAATCGATATACTGCTAAGGCGTTTTTGGGATATTGAATCTTGTGGTTTAAACTTGGAAAAGGTCAATAAAGAACATATAGATTGTGAGAATCACTTCAAATCCAATTTTTCTCGCCTCCCAACTGGGGAGTTCTCTGTTAGATTGCCTTTAAAGCGAAACTTGGATGTTTTAGGCAATTCTTATACACAGGCTTTTCGGCGTTTTCTTAACTTAGAAAGTAAACTGGATCGGCATCCTCAACTGAAGAAAAGGTTCGCAGCGTTCATCAAGGAATATCGAGATTTGGCTCACATGTCGCTGGTGGGTCCCGAATCAACAAATCGGTACCGATACTATTTGCCGCATCACTGCGTCCTTAAGGAGGACAGTTCGACTACGAAGCTTAGGGTTGTATTCGACGGCTCTGCTGCCACATCCACTGGATTTTCGTTGAACGATGTTCTCATGAACGGTCCCACTCTTCAAGCTAAATTGTTTTCAATAAGACATTTTCCCCCATATTGCAGTTTCGAAGAGTACATCGACCGGCACTGTGTGGAGCCTGGAAATGGAAAGTGCCATGAAATGAGCCTAGGGTTAACCTGAGAAAGGTGCGGTGGCGTAGTTAACATCAAAATCCCCCTGCCTATGCCCTATTGTCCTGAACAGAAGTGCGGGCAATGTTGCAGATCACCAGTGGGAGTCGCGAGAAATGATCCGTGGAATGACATAATGCCGCATTTCAAGATGGATTATTAAAAAAATTATCAAAGCCATCGAAAAATATTATATGTACAATATATATACCATATATATATTTTAATAAACAAATTATTCATGTCCGCATCGCCCATTCCTTTATCGAATTATTGGACTTCAACAAATATAATTTCCACATTGAACAAAATATGTTTTACTTTATTGTTTTATGTTTTACTTTATTGTTTTATGTTTTACTTTATTCACATTGACAGTAGAAACGGAAAATTTCGACGGCAAACTGTAGACGGCAGCGTTTGAAAAGCTACGCTACTCTCGTAGTATTTCGTTTTGCTATTGCTATCGCTCTCTTTTTGACTAGAGCCGTAGCAGAGCCATAGCAAAATAACGAGAAAGTTTTTGCTCTGCTCTGCTCGCAGTTTTGTCGCTTGGGAAACTGTAGCAATAGCGGTAGCAGAAAATCAAGTCCTGTGCTCTGTGTAGCAGTAACGGTAGCAAAAAATTGAGAGCGATATGAGAGCAGAGCACTTGCTATTTTTTCATGTGCTACGGCTCTCCCTTGTGTTAGTTTTTTTTATTTTCTCCACCTTTCTTATGCAGCGTTTTCTTTTTAATTGTCGCTTTGCCACAATGAGAAAGAAAATATTTTCTGTCAGAATAAAGGGGTTTGAAATAATAAAATAAATAATAATATTTTATTCAAAAACTAAAAATGAAAATAAAAACGTATTAAACGCTTTATTAGATTCAGGCTCGCAGGTCCATCTTATCACCTTTAAGTTTGCTCAGCAATTGCAACTTAAACGAACCAAGTCTACAGATAAGGTGTCAGGACTTGGAGACGCCAGCTTTGCATCCGATGCATCTTTGCATCTGACAGAAAATATTTTCTGTCAGAATAAAGTGGTTTGAAATAATAAAAGAAATAATAATATTTTATTCAAAAACTAAAAATGAAAATAAAAACATATATTCATTCACAGTATTCAGATTAAATCAAAGTTAAAAATTAAAAGTCACAGTATTCAAATTAATGTATTAAGTAAATGTTAATTAAATATAAAAAAGTAAAAAGAAATAAGAACTTATGCATTTAGAAACACGAATCACACATCATCTTCTTCGTCTTCAAATAAACTTAAATTGTCGATGGCACTATCCAAGTTAGTTGAGTTAAGCCGGACAAGAAGAATATTTTCCAATGTTTCGTGACTTAATCGATTTCGGTTATCCGACAACACCAGTTTTAAAGACGAAAACGCCCGCTCTATTGTTACCTACAAATATTAAGAAATGTAAGCACTTGTTAATAAATATTTTGTTTTAAATTAAGTTATAATTTTTACTTGAGTTGGTGGTATAGCAAAGCTTACTTTGCTTAGGGCATACAGCTCTTTCCAGAAATTTAAAACATTTTCACTAGATTTCATATACGGCAATTTCAACGATTCAATCTTTCCATGGACATCTGTTGACTCATTCGGAACAATGTTAGCACTTAAAAAGTCGTCCAAAAGATCGAAATTACTTCCTTTATGTACAGTATCCGAAGCAATTGAATTATTTGATGATACTCAATTTGGAATGGGGCTGTGAATTTTAATTTGTGCCCACAATTTCTTTAGAAAATTAATTGCTCTGTCCTTTTGTGAGCCGACCAGGGTATGATGAAATCTTGGGTCTAGATATAAGCAAGCGTCGAAGCCAACATTTGATACTCATTTTTTGTTCTTACTTCCATACTTTCAAGAAGCGTCTCTCCAATCGTATAAAGAATGGATTCTTTTCTTAAAGCACTGGTTGCTAAAATCTGTTTCGTTGACAACTTGCAAACCAGCCACAGAGCATAAAAATTCCCATAGTGCAATTGTTCTTCTTGAAACTGCACTATAGTTTTTTGCAGTGGAGCCATAATTGTAACGTAGGAGTCCATGAACTCCCACAACTGTTCATTTACAACGAAATAGTCATCTTTGAATTTATTTTCAACAGTTTCAATAGGGCCTAATATAGCTTTCGCTTTATTGAGTAGGTCAATCATTTTATATGTTGATTCCCATCTTGTAGGACAATCCAATTGAGGTAATTTATAATTTTGTAATTCAAAAAAATTACGGTAACCGTTTGATTGCTTGCGAATTTGTTTGGTAAAATTGCGGCAGGTTAACAAATACTCTCTTATATTTGTATTTATACCCGTTACTCGTAGAGTAAAAGGGTATATTGTATTCGTGCAAAAGTATGTAACAGCTAGAAGGAAGCATTTCCGACCCTATAAAGTATATATATTCTTGATCAGGGTCACTAGCCGAGTCGATATAGCCATGTCTGTCTGTCCGTCTGTCTGTCTGTCCGTCTGTCTGTATGAACGCTGAGATCTCGGAAACTATAAAAGCTAGAGGATTGTTATTTGGCATGAAGATTCTTGGAGTTTCTACGCAGCGGAAGGGTGCCATGCCCCCTCTAACGCCCACAATCTCTTATATACGGTTTTAAAAATTTTAATATTTCGGAAAAGTAAAAATGCAGTTTCATTGTGTTTATCAATACCTATCGAAATGTAGAAGAAATTTTTCAAATCGGACCATTCGTTAAAAAGTTATGCGTGATCAAAGTTTCTATCTCCATCTCCCTCGCACTCCCTTTACCTGAGTAACGGGTATCTGATAGTCGGGGCACCCGACTATAGCGTTCTCTCTTGTTTTTGTTACATCGAGTGCACAAAGCCGTCCAGTGTGTGCCGCACATCGAACTATTTGTATTTCACCCACATACATATTTTCTGTTTTTTCATAAAGGTCGACTTGCTTCGTGTACTCAATGCTCTCTTCAATACAGACTTCGTCAATATCATCATCGCTCATATGCTTTTTTGATAAAATTTTCGAAGTTTTTATCATATTTGCCCCATTATCCGATGTAATTGATACAATTTGGGTCAGGGCTATTTCGTATTTGTCTAAAACAGCTATAATTTCTCTATCGAGATTTTGGGATGTACTTGAACCTGCTCCTTTGAATTCCACCATTCCAAGAATTCGCGATTTTATTTCTTGTTTGCTGACGAATTGAGCACTGATGCCGAATATATTTCGATCAAGCCGCGTTGCACTATCTATTTTTAAAGAAAGTAGTCGATTTTTACATTCTTGATGTATTTCAAGTCTAACATTCGCTGATACCTGTTTATACCCTTGCAGAGGGTATTATGATTTCAGTCAGAAGTTTGCAACGCAGTGAAGGAGACGTTCCCGATCCCATAAAGTATATATATTCTTGATCAGCATCACTAGACGAGTCGATCTAGCCATGTCTGTTTCTACGCAAACTAGTCTCTCAGTTTTTAAGCTATCGGGATGAAACTTTCCCAAAAGTCTTCTTACTATTGCAGGTAGCATATAAGTCGGAACCGACCGGATCGGAAAACTATATCCTATAGCTCCCATAGGAAGGATCGGAAAAAAAACGTTAAAAAAATTCTAGCTTCGGTGTTTTTTGAAGTATTACCTTCTAATCTTGGGAATATTATTTGTTATATATTTCTGAATTTCGAATTAAATATTTTAAAAATCGGATCCCTATATCATATAGCTGCCATAGGAACGGTCGTAAAATTAAATGGAAATTAATAGGAAAAAATTTATATCTTTGTTGATTTTTATTACATTCTCTTCTACTCTGGGATATGACTATTTTTAAATATTTCCGAATTTCGATTTTAATTTTTAACTACTATATCATTTAGCTGCCATAGAAACGATCGAAAAATTAATGTGAAATAATAGGAAATTTAACATTTTTGCGATTTGTAAATTAATAGAATGATCTGCAAGGGTATATAAGCTTCGGCTTGCCGAAGCTAGCTTTCTTTCTTGTTTTTATTGATTTTAACTTTAATTAGTTGCGGTTTCACAGTTTTTTTGGTCCGCATGCAACCAGAATCATTTTCTTGCTGCTCAGGTCGGATGTCGTGCACTTGTAAATGTTTCTTTAAATTAAAAACGCGGCCGTTTTTTATAACTCGGAAACATGTTTTGCATTTGACGCGGTCGGAATCTATCCCTTCGTAATATTTTAAAATGTTGATACTTTTCTCTGCCGGTGTCATGTTTACGTAGTTAATCAAAACTCGAAAGTGACAAAAATATTTTCTTAAAACTACAAAGCGACAATTAACAAGAAAGGAAGCTAGCTTCGGCCAGCCGAAGCTTTTATACCCTTGCAGATAAAAGAAATACCTTTTTAAGTTGTCAGAAATCAAAACGCATACTTCCTGCAAAGTTACAATGAATTTTCTTATATTTGTTTGATTATTCGTATGGGAGCCTTAAGGTATAGTGGTCCGATCCGGCTCGCTCCGACATATGTACTACCTGCAATAGAAAGAAGACTTTATGGAAAGTTTCATCGCGATAGCTTTAAAACTGAGAGACTAGTTCGCAAAGAAACGGACAGACGGACAGACGGACATGGCTAGATGGACTCGGCTATTGGTGCTGATCAAGAATATATATGCTTTATGTGGTCGGAAACGTCTCCTTCACTGCGTTACAATATCTGACTGAAATTATAATACCCTCTGCAAGGGTATAAAAAGGAAACTCTGAATAAGAAAGGTGCAGAAAATAAAAAAAAACAAGAGAGAACGCTATAGTCGGGTGCCCCGACAATCAGATACCCGTTACTCAGGTAAAGGGAGTGCGAGGGAGATGGAGATAGAAACTTTGAACACGCATAACTTTTTAACGAATGGTCCGATTTGAAAAATTTCTTCTACATTTCGATAGGTATTGATAAACACAATAAAACTGAATTTTTACTTTTCCGAAATATTGAAATTTTTAAAATCGTATATAAGCGATTGTGGGCGTTAGAGGGGGCGTGGCACCTTTTTGAAACAAACTTGCGTAGGAACTCCTAGAATCTGCATGCAAAACGCCAATCTTCTAGCTTTTATAGTTTCCAAGATCTCAGCGTTCATACAGACGGACAGACAGACAGACGGACAGGCAGACATGGCTAGATCGACTCGGCTAGTGATCCTGATCAAGAATATATATACTTTATAGGGTCGGAAAAGCTTCCTTCTACCTGTTACATACTTTTGCACGAATACAATATACCCTTTTACTCTACGAGTAACGGGTATAACTAGCACAAGCGAGAGCCATAGCACATGAAAAAATAGCAAGTGCTCTGCTCTCATCTCGCTATCAATTTTTTGCTACCGTTACTGCTACACAGAGCACTGGACTTGATTTTCTGCTACCGCTATTGCTACAGTTTCCCAAGCGACAAAACTGCGAGCAGAGCAGAGCACAAACTTTCTCGATATTTGAACACTGATAGACCATATAAATGAACCTGAATTTCATTTTTTCACTATCTTCCCAACGTTCCCCCAAAAAATACTGTAATTTGAATAAGCTATTAGGGCCCTTGTCTCCTACACAACTAATTCAGTAACTATCTCTGAATGCCGCATAACATTGAGGGCAACTGCATAGCAGACGAGCTAGCAAGACACGGGACAACCGCCGACATCATTCGCGATAAGGACACGGTGAGCATGCCCATAGCTACCTGTGCGCCTCTCCTCAACCAAAGATTGCCCTCCCTCTGTTTCGAACACCGCCTTCTAAGTTACATAATTATTGTGGAAGACGCTTAGCAAGCAGAAATGTTCCACGTAGCCGTCGGAACGGGCCGAATGGGTAAACAAGAAGATGACACCTTTGGTGAACAAGTGGATGCACTAGCGTGGCCTGATTTTAAATACCGCTGAAACACGGAAATTGAACACTTTGCAGGTGGATGCACCGGCGTTGCAATCTTACTTCACCATGGGGAAGTTCAAGCTGGGGGCATTGATAAGAAGAGATTCTGGATGGAACGGTAATTTCAATAGGAACGCTGGAATTCATCTTTTTCCATTCTTAGTCCCAAAAACCCTTTATAAAGAGCGGCATTCGCAAAGGGAAGATCAGAAAAAAAAATCGGGCTGCAAGTGAACCGTCAACTAAAAACAGAAAAGTGCTAAGTTAAAAGGATATAAAAGACAGTCATAAAGAACATAGTCCTGGCCAAAAAGGACATCCTTAGTCCTCTAAAAAAGGAAAAAGCCAATCCTAACAATAGCCCTGCCAGAAGGGACAAAAAGGATCTATAGCTGGCGCAGATACAGGACCATGAAAAAAAACAATCTTTAGTTGGTCCTAACTAAATATATGCAATTTGGGAGGCAAGTCCTCGAAGGCCGATAACGACTCAGCTAACGTTGTCAACAATGTTCAAGTATTTGATCACTCAGAACAGATTGATAAACTATATAACTTCCTGATCATTATCGCTGTCCTTTTGCTCCTTAATGTGGCTATGAATGCATAGCGCAATTTGAGGAAGAAATACACCGTGAACATTAGTGATATCGAACGCGCTCTGGGCTTGAATACCATTTCGCAACAATAAAGTGAAATCTAAAAACTAGTAGACAACAAAATTTAACAAAACAAAAGAAGTCCAAGGACATAGATCCTAATTGCCAAATACAAATAATAGACCACAATCAACTAATCGCGGAAGTGTTCTATATTCTCGTTTTTATTGCCGCGCAATAGTCGTATGCCACGAAAAACGCTAGATCAGCAAAATTATAATCGATTTCCTGAAAAAAGGTCTTGATTTTACCAGGGGTGCACCCAAAAACAACATCTGGTACCACGTCAATTTAACTTTTTTGGCTCAAACAGCTGAAATCGCGAACAGACGCAGCTGAAACTTTCCAAAAATCAAAAAGAATGTTCAAAAAAGTTTTAGGGAAGTATACAAAATATATTATGATATATATTTTTTTAAACTCCATCCAAAGATGAAAAATAGTGAAAAAATTGACCTTTAGCAAATAGCGAATAACCATGAGATGCGGATATCGAACTGTTATTTGTTTTTACGTAATTTGTACTTAATGAACTCACCAATTAGGGAAACCAAACATCAAGTATGATACTTAGTTTTTAAGATATTCCACCTAGAAGTGGCCTAAAATGGCTAAAAATTGCGTTTATTTTTTTAAAGCGACAAATTGGTCAACTTTGAAGGGGCGTATCTTTTGCAAAAAAAATCTGATATTTATCTGTCGGTTGGTGTGGAAACACACGGAAATTGGACACTTTACAGGTGGATGCACCGGCGTTGCAATCTTTCTTCACCATGGGGAAGTTCAAGCTGGGGGCATTAATGAGAAGATATTTTGGATGGAACGGTAATTTCAATAGGAAATTTCCATTCTTAGTCCCGAAAACCCGAAAAGCAAAGGGAAGATCAGAAAAAGAATCGGGCTAAAAGTGAACCGTGAACTAAAAAGTGAAAAGTGATATGTTAAAAGGATATAAGAGGCAGTTATCCTGGGAAAGTCATAAAGAACATAGTCCTGGCCAAAAAGGACATCCTTAGTCCTCTTGAAAAAGGTCGAAGCCAATCCTAACAATAGTCCTGCCAGAAAGGCCTAAAAGGATCTATAGCTGGCGCAGATTCAGAACCAAGAAAAAAACAATCTCTAGTTGGTCCAGGCTAAATATATGCAATATGGGAAGCTCTGAGAAGCTGGGTCGGGTAAAATTAAAATTTCAAATTTTGAATATGAGAATCGTTTGTCCAACGTTTGTCCATGTTTGACCACCTTTTAGTTTTCAAAAATATGGGATTTCAAAAATTTTCGAAAATCAAAAAGTTGAATTTTTCAAATTTTTTCCATGGAATCGTTTGTCCACCGTTTGCCCACCCTTTGGAATTTTGAAAAAGTCAAAACTTTAGAAAATACAGCACTTTTTCGTTTTCACTGAATTTCGAAAAACTTAAAAGTTGAAATTTTCAAATTTTTTTCATGGAATCGTTTGTCTACCGTTTGTCCACGTTTGCCCACCCTTTGGAATTTTGAAAAAGTCAAAACTTTAGAAAATACAGCACTTTTTCGTTTTCATTGAATTTCGAAAAACTTAAAAGTTGAATTTTTTCAAATTTTACTTGCATGGAATCGTTTGTCTACCGTTTGTCCACGTTTGCCCACCCTTTGGAATTTCTATTTTACTAAATTCAAAAAAATTTAAAAGTTTAAATTTTTTATGGAATCGTTTGTTCACCTAATTTAGTTTGTTGCGTGCCCTATAAAATCTAAAACAATTTAAAAACAATTGCCCACATCGTAAAAATAGTAAGTGGGGCATGAGGGTAGTGAAAAAGTTATGCAAATTGACGGAGATGTTTCGGATTTCATCTCCAGTATTAAAAGAAATGCCGAAGATGAAGCGTCAAAGTGCATTTCAGCAAAGTGCCAGCCAAACCCATATCATTTGCTGGAATTGATGCCACCTCTTCTAAAACTGTGCCAGTACTTTGTATTGTGGACCAATGTGATGAAAGATAAATTCTCATCGAAAAATAATGTCGGCTCATCAGCACTGCTTACTTCAAGGATCTCAAAAACACGGATATGAGCATATTCCACCGACTAGTGCGTGCAGATAAATTCGTGGTGCAATATATACGCTGCATCGAAGCTGTGTGCAAATTGGACCGCGCCGCCATGAAGCGCAAAAACTTAAAAGATCCTGAATTTATAAAAACGCAACAAATTAAAAAAAATCCGAGAAGAAGATATTTCTGAAGAAAGTGACGTGGAATACCTTTTAAAAGAAGAAAACTGGAAGGTGAAGAACAAACAAAAAATCCTTCAGATTTTAACGTCAAAGAATACGATGGAAACCCATTCTGGGTGGTGCCATTGAGTACCTTCCAGCGGCAGGAAATGGAATTGGGCACTACATTTCTTATTTCGAAATATAACAAATTGTTATTAAGTTTTCTAGCTTTGTTTTCTTTGTGGGGTGCGAAAATGTGTTATTGAAATTGTTTAATTTTAAGAGATGAACTAAGAATGTTTTGATTTAAGATTTGTAATTCTAAGATGTTATATTCTTATTTGTAAGTGTAAAATTGTTTATTAAAATTTTTAGTTTTAAGACGTTAAAAGGTGGCCTTACGTTTTTATTTTCATTTTAATAAAATTCCCTAATTTTTCATAGTTTTTACTTTTTATACCCGTTACTCGTAGAGTAAAAGGGTATATTGTATTCGTGCAAAAGTATGTAACAGGGAGAAGGAAGCGTTTCCGACCCCATAAAGTATATATATTCTTGATCAGGATCACTAGCCGAGTCGATCTAGCCATGTCCGTCTGTCCGTCTGTCCGTCCGTCCGTCCGTCCGTCTGTCTGTATGTACGCTGAGATTTCGGAAACTATAAAAGCTAGAAGGTTGAGATTTCACACACATATTATTGGGCTTCCTACGCAGCGCAAGTTTGTTTCATCGAGGTGCCACGCCCCCCCTAACGCCCACAATCGCCATAAACGATTTTCAAATGTGTCTGGAGGCCACATCTTTTAAGATTTTAAAAATATATAAACGTAATTTTATAGTGTTTATTAATACCTATCGAAATGTAGAAGACATTTTTCAAATCGGACCATTCATTAAAAAGTTCTACGCAATCAAAATTGTTTATATATCTATCTCCCTCGCACTCCCTTTAGCCCCAATAGATAGTCGGGACACCAACCCGAGTACAGCGTTCGCACTCCCTTTAGCTGAGTGACGGGTATTAGATAGTCGGGACACCAACCCGACTATAGCGTTCTCTCTTGTTTAAAATTCTAAAAGATGGGCAATGGTAGTCAAACGATTGGACAAAAAAAAGTTTAAAAAAATTCAACTTAAAGATTTTCGAATTTTGAGAAAAACGAAATATGCTCACAGTTTTATAAAGTTTTGACTTTTTCAAAAGTCCAAAGGGTGGACAAACGTGGACAAACGGTGGACAAACGATTCCATGCAAAAAAATTTGAAAATTTCAACTTTTAAGTTTTTTGAAATTCAGTGAAAACGAAAAATTGCTGTATTTTCTAAAGTTTTGACTTTTTCAAAATTCCAAAGGGTGGGCAAACGGTAAACAAACGTTTCCATGGAAAAAATTTTAAAAATTCAACTTTTTGATTTTCGAAAATGTTTGAAATCCCATATTTTCGAAACTGGACGTGGACAAAAAAAACTAAAAGGTGGTCAAACGTGGACAATCGGTGGACAAACGATTCCCATATTCAAAATTCGAAATTTTAATTTTACCCGACGCAGCTTCTCAGAGCTAATATGGGAGGCAAGTCCTCGAAGGCCGATAACGACTCAGCTAACGTTGTCAACAATGTTCAAGTAGTTTATCACTCAGAACAGATTGATAAACTATACAACGTCCAGATCATTATCGCTGTCCTTTTGCTCCTTAATTTGGCTATGAATGCATATGTAATGCACAAGCGCCATTTGAGGAAGAAATACACCGTGAACAATAGTGATATCGAACGCGCTCTGGGCTTGAACACCATTTCGCAACAATAAAGTGCAATCTTAAAACAAGTATACAATAACATTTAACAAAACGATGGGAGGAAAGAACTCCAAGGACATAGATCCCAATTGCCAAATACAAATAATATACCACAATCACATAGGCATTGCACTAACACTCAGAAAGCGATTGTTATATCTACCCTTCCGTTTACCAAGGTATATTCTGTCATTGAAGAAAATCCATTTCTCGGTAGAATTAAGAAGTTTGTAATTGCTCGTAAATAATAAGTTACAGGAATTGGATATTTATATTTACTTTTACCGATTATGTTAAAGAAGATTATCCTAATAAGTAGTGTAAAACCGTACTAAGGAATTTTAATTATTAGCATACATTTTATATTATTGAGCACTACATTTTTAATTTACTTTATTATCTTCTAATTATTTTTAACTACTTTTATTATCCATGTTAATCATATGTATAGGTTATATTTCAATAATATTATAAACTCTGGGTAATACTATACATTAGCGGGCTCCCCCCCGAAATTCGCGAAAAAATTATCCTCGATGGACCGCGATTTCTTAAGAATTTACGTGCAAAAAGAACTTGGCGGTCGGCCATGGTTCTCTTGTAATTGAATATCAAAGTTCCCGGTTTTGCTATTAAAAACAAGGGTGCTTTTCTCATATTTTCAATCAAAGTAATTACGTTTTAATGAGTTCCTATAAAATTAATTAATTGTTTAAATGAGTTCCTATAAAATTATTTAATTGCTTAAATGAGTTCCTACAAAAAAATGTTGAATTTTGTCAAATTTTTTTAATTGTATTTTTTGTCTAATGAAAAAACGTATGCAAATAATCATGTTATGAGTGGAGCGTGGTCTATAAAGGACATGATTGTTATCACAATGCTGTATCGAGATTTTAGTGACGGCCAGGATCGATCATAGCCATCCAAGGTCCCCCACCAAATAAAACTCAAACAATTTGTATCTTTATATTTATTTAAATAGTTTCAATGAACACTTTTCCGCACCACCATTGAGGTAAAGTTCCAGGCGCGTTTTTTTATAGTGGTGTCCCCATTAGGCCTAATCCACGCTTCAGATCCGAATATAACAAAGAGTGTCCTAATTAACAGCTGAGTTGTTATCGAAGGTATCCTAAAAATATATATGCGAAATTGTATGATGTATGTTAAATATGAAATTAAAACATCGTGCAAGTACAAATTAAAAAAAAAATGCAACGAGTCACAAGTAAAATTTGGCATGAAATTAAAAAAAAATCGCACCCTTGTTTTTTATGGCAAAACCGGGAACTTTGATATTCAATTACAAGAGAACCATGGCCGACCGCCAAGTTCTTTTTGCACGTAAATTCTTTAGAAATCGCGGTCCATCGAGGATAATTTTTTCGCGAATTTCGGGGGTGAGCCCGCTAATGTATAGTATTACCAAACTCTGTATTCCGTTTCTATTAAATAAAATTTATTTTTCAGCGGGAGGTATCCGCACTTATATTTGCATTGTTCAAATATAAGCAGCACACAGAGCGACTTTTGTTGTCGTAAATAGTCTGCAAATCTTTTTGCTGACGTGCGCGCTTTTTCAAGCGATCAATTATATACCTTCGTAAAAAAATAATAAGTGTCTTTGGTTCTTACATTGTCATTCATTGGTAATGCCAGTATCGTAAACAAAGATTCTTTGCCTATACATTATGATTAATTTCAATATATATTTATTAGGATTTACCGTGTGAAGAAAGTCTCAACATGAGTTGCTAGTTTCACGTTTAAGGAGGGTGCTGATTCAATAACTGAAGTAGGTCTACAATAATGACGACGACTTCTTGACAGACGACATTGACAATAGGGGATCAGATCGTATTTCGATTAAGTGTTCGAGTTAGGTACCCGGAAAACTTACGGGCAGCTAAGACAGATGACAAACGAAAAAGACGATCTATATTATTTTTCCCAGGCACTTTTAATATTTCTTTCTGGTTATGCGGGTGAGGTGAGATAATTACCAAGAACCCACCCCATCCGTCGAGCTCAGCCGGCAAAATGGTGCCTGAACATCGGACCTATCCCCCTAGGCCCATGTCCTTAGGACAGGCAGTAATAATACGCCTACGTAACACCTCTCCAATAACCGTTGGAATACGATCTCAACATGCCACAGTTCCAGGCTCAAAATATAACCGTTGACGACTGCATGGATCTTATCGCCGCTTGGCTGACCACGAACAGGTTATTTCGAAGAATATGCTGCAGTCACTGGGTAGCTTATAGGACAGCCAGATTTCAGGGTCCGTTCGGTAAAAGCCCGCTCCTACTCCTCCTTCCACCTTGGAGCCGTCTGTGTATATATTGAGGTGTTGAGTCTGCTCCCGACCCGATTTCTAGTCGTCTGGGTCCATTTAAGAGGTTTATTTTAACCTACGGGCACGTTCTGGGGGTCATAAAGTCCGTTTTTTTGACGTTGTCCTGCCTTTTGTGCAGACAGTTGAGCGTAGGTGTCTATGCGGTCGACTCCGAGGATAGTTTCTAGAGCTTTAGTTGGGGTTGACCACAGCGCCCCTATTATGCAGACCAGTGCCTGCCGCTGATTTCTCTCCATAAGCTCGGTGTAAGTCTTTTTTTCAGTGGCTCGCCTACACACTAAGGCTCCATACATCAGAGTCGGACGCGACACCGAGGACGCGACTGTGCCTAGGTACTTGACCTGTGTTTTCGGGGAGGGAGCTGAAGGTCGACAAACTCCCGTAATAATTATGCCTATGGTGTCCGCATAGGCAGTTATTTTTGGGGCTCTTCTCTCGAATCTTTTAATTAGATCGTCGACCACCAAATTCAATAGGAGAGACGAGAGGACCCAACCTTGTGGTGTGCCTCTATGTGCCCCCTTTACCATGGAAACAGTGCCCCACTCTGAATGTACCCGCCTGCAGCTAAGCAGGTTTCTTATCCAGAGGCTTATTGCGGGGTGCGTGTTAGTTGCTTCTAGGCGATCCATTATAGCATCCGTCTTGACATTGTTGAATGCTCCGGATATATCTACGAATACTCCAAGCGCATATTCCTTAATGTGTAGGGCTCTCTCAACGGTTGCTACTAGCGAGTGTAGGTCCTTCTCCACCTTGCCTGCCTGCAGGATGTGTGCACCCTTGTCATCGGGGTGTCGCATCTTGAGGCGCAGGTAGATACTACCCATGCCCCACGCCATCTTTCAGAATCTTGGGTACAGCAGATCCTCCGCCTCCTTCTTGATTTGGAGAACCACACTTTGGCCCCCCCTCGTTTGGAAGTGGGCTGGCCATGTGCAGAATCTTCCAATTTGCCGTTCGATCGTCTGGATTCTGCCGTTGAAGCAGCTTCAGCGCCCGATCCTCTTGGATTTCGATGGAGAAAAAGGCAGTTTTGCCTTTGGTATGGATGGGATAATTCCCTGTCCACAACCTCTAGCTTGGCGCCCTCCCAAAACCCCTCCAGTTGGCAGACCGTTTGGGTCAGCCACTTCCTGGTCGGATCGTCGTCTTCCAGCGCGCCTCCGTCATCTTCCCATTTTCGTCATTCCAGTCAATCAGTGCTACGTTCAGGTTGACTACATAGTCTTCATGTTGGGCTTCTTTGCTACTTTGGGTGGCAGAGGGCCTGTCTCCTTGGGCCCGCGCTTCCGCTTGCTCACCGGAATGTCCTTAACAGCACTCTCGTGTGAGCGTTGCCTTTTGTTGGCAAGCATTTCCTCCACCTTGTTGGCAAATCCGCCCGACGACGCCATCGCAGGTTTGCTTGCGAAGTGCAGCCTTCCGTCCTCAATCCTTTTCTCTGCCCAGGCTAGCTTTTCTTTCTCCTCCTTGGAAAGGTTCTCTTTACCCTGGAGCCGGCTCTTGATCTTCAGGGCTACCTTGTATTGCGCCTTAGCCTTCATCCCCTCGCTTGTACGCTTCGGCCCTTCCCTACGCGGGGTGTTGGAACCTGGTACAGGCAAGCGGGTTTGGCTTGTTTCGGCTTCGTGTAGCACGCTCTCCGAGTCCAAGTCTACTAGAACAACGGCACCCGTGCGGCTTAACTTTGCCGCAGAGGTTCGACCGCTGACGACACGCAGAGAGGATTGCTCCTATCCGTGCCCGCCGATAGTAGTAGCCGTACTTTCCACCGACGTTTGGGCTGAAATGACGTCATTTCTCCACCATATCCTCTGTGGCCATTCTCGCAATGTTAATTGTATTTGCAATTGCTACACTTCCACTTGCTAAACTACCAAGAGCACTGAGAACTGTCTTAACAGACGATCTTCATCGGTACGATTTGTAAAAAACCTAAAATTCTGGGTACATTAATTACACGAGGTATTTTATCATTTTTCTTAGAACCCATTGATTACTGAATTGGTTTACGTGCAACTTTAACTGCACTCATAATGTCTAACGGTTTTTGTTTTTTTAATGTCTTAGTAGCAAAATTAATAACGGTTAAAAGGTTTCTCTTATTCATTTTATTCTTAGTTATCTTTTTACCCCTTTCTTTCCGTTTTAATCAATCGATTAAAATATCGATTTTTTTCTTGGCTTTCATTATATTTGTAACAATATTTGACATTGTTTTTTCACTGATGTCTTGACACGTGACCAGGCTTTTTGAAAGCTTCAACCAGTTGGTATATTCCTTGATCACCGCGTTCCAAGTGTTTCTGTAATTTTTTACCCGTTCAAAAAAAACTATAACTCGGAACACGGGCTTCAAACGGTAATGTATTGATAAGCTTATCAACAAGGCCACCAATTGAAAATACGACTGAAGCGATTATAAAAACGTTTCCCCATTTTATTTATGTTTAATTATTAAAGATTTCTCATTGAATAAAGTACATTTGTTTAAAAGATGAGTTTAATAAGCCAAAAACAAAAAAGTGTAGATAGAAATATTAATGATGAAAATTAGAAAAATTTACCGCCGCGAAAATAGCTTTTAACTTTTACCGAACACAATTAGGGCTCTAATTGTTGGGCCTTCGAATTGTGGTAAAACTAATAACTAGCTAAATCGATAAATCATGATACACAAAGATTCGCACACTGTATAATTTCTCGGCAAGTGCAGTAAGCCTCATCCGAACATATCTTTGCTATAGGTTGCAGGCCGTGGTCTCCGGGTCGCTTAAGTCATCTTTTCTACCCCTCACACAGAGAGTCCCACAAGGCTCAGTTTAAGGTCCGCTTCTTTTCTGGTTATATGTAAATGACCTCCCTAAATGTATTTCTATATGTGATGTGCACCTTTATGCAGATGATGTCCAATTATATGTTAGTCGTCCTCTAAGTCAAATTAGTGAGTGTATCAGAATTAGCAACCATGAGATTTAACGAATAAATAATTGGGCTGATGCAAACGGGCTAAGACTAAATCCACTTTAACTCGGGATGACCAAGTCACTAAGGCCACTGGGAAATCGTACGGCGTACTCAGGCAATTATCTTTAACCCAAAAACTAATTCCGCAAAATATCAGGATGCTTGTGGCGAAAACCCAATATTGTTCTACGGAATTGAAATATTCGGATCATGCAACGCCACAAGCATGCGAAAGCTACAAGTTGCCTTCAACTCCATTGCGCGATATGTTTTTAATTTAGACCGTAGGAATTACATAACAAATCATGCTAATACAATTTTCAATTTAAGCTTTGAGTCGTGGATTAAGTTGAAAACCTTGCTATTTTTGCATAAACTCCTAGTCAGAAAAGAGCCAAAATACCTACTCGAACAATTGCAATTGGCTTCTTCGGCCAGAACAAACAACATTGTCTGCAAAAGATTAAAACTTGCGATGACTGAAAAGCTCTTTTTTATTCAGGCCGTTCGCTATTGGAATGACCTCCCAAACCACTTAAAATGCATACGAAATGAAGCGCACTTTAAAACAACTCTTTTAAATTACTTGAAGGGCACACGCTAATTTTAATTTTATTAGTTTTACATTTTCTTCTTCCTTTTTAAATTTTAAAATTTTATTTTTCTCTACCTATTTTTAAAGCATTTATGTAATCTTCTGTAAAATGAATTTGTTTCTAAATGTCAAATGAAATTGTACCTCTAGTTCCTAAGTAATTTTGTAATTACCACAAAGTGACCGATGTTAATCAAAAAGACATATTCTTACATAATTCGGGATAATAAATCAAATAAAATAAAAATAAAATAAGAGCTGTAAAAATATTTTAACCTTCGTAATGATGGGTCCAACCAATCCTGGGGGTTATAAAAGCGAGCGATGATGGACAGAATAGAGCGTTTCGTTGGCCTAAGTGACATCAATCTGGGCGAGACCGAGAAAAGAAATCGATCTGAAATGGGATCCCAAAGTAAGCCAAGGGTCTTTGTGAAGTCTGTTCCATCGTGAAACCTTAGTAGCTTCTCCTTATCCTGGCTAGGAATTCCATTTAAAAGCTATGATGCGTTAGAGCATCACTTTCTGATTTGAAAGTGGCCTTTCTTCAATAATTCCGTTGTCTGATTCATGATCTCAGCCACCTCTTCTGTAGTTTCGCCTCCTGTCATTAAGTCATCGACGTAAAAATCACGATTTAAAATAACAGAGCCGATCGGATATGCATCTTGTTCATCATGAGCCAACTGCTACATGCAACGTGCGGCCAAGAAGTCCGCTGATCTAGTTCCGTATAGGTTTGTATTTTCTCTTTTGAAGAGTCTCGTCTAGGATGCACTGCAGGAAGCTATCAGGCTCTGGAACGCGAACACATCTGTACATTTTACTAATGTCCCCGGTTAATGCTACTCGAAAGGTTCGAAAACGCAGCAGCGTATGAAACAATTTAGCTTGGAGAATGGGACCGTTCATGAGAACATCGCTCAAATCCAGTGGATGTGGCAGCAGAGCCGTCGAATACAACCCTAAGCTTCGTAGTCGAACTGTCCTCCTTAAGGACGCAGTGATGCGGCAAATAGTATCGGTACCGATTTGTTGATTCGGGACCCACCAGCGACATGTGAGCCAAATCTCGATATTCCTTGATGAACGCTGCGAACCTTTTCTTCAGTTGAGGATGCCGATCCAGTTTACTTTCTAAGTTAAGAAAACGCCGAAAAGCCTGTGTATAAGAATTGCCTAAAACATCCAAGTTTCGCTTTAAAGGCAATCTAACAGAGAACTCCCCAGTTGGGAGGCGAGAAAAATTGGATTTGAAGTGATTCTCACAATCTATATGTTCTTTATTGACCTTTTCCAAGTTTAAACCACAAGATTCAATATCCCAAAAACGCCTTAGCAGTATATCGATTCTTTCATCTGCCTCTTGTTCATCTTGCGGCGTGGGTTGAGCTGTAACTAATGCCGTCCTCTGAGATTGTCTGCTACCTCCTGAAACCACCCAACCGAAACGCGATTTCTGAAGTATTGGTAAGTCTGGCGACAACTTGATTTGGCCGACTGAGAGAATATCAAAGAACAAATTGGCTCCTATGAGAAGATCGATGCGCTGAGGCCTAAAGAATTCTGGATCCGCTAATCGTATATTAGGGGCTGTCCATAAATTACGTAATCACAATTTCGACGATTTTTAACCCCCTCCCCCCCCATGTAATCAATTCTTCATACAAAAAAAAAATTTTTTTGCACTAGAGTAATCATTTGGTTGACCTTCTCCCCCCCCTAGGTGATTACGTAATATATGGACAGCCCCTTATTCGGAATGGTCCAATTTGCAATGTCAAAGGAGAAACTTGGCTGGTGATCTGTGATCTTAGGTGCAACTAGAGCGGCAATATTGGCCTGATAATCAGAGACTCGAGAATGCAGGCATAGATTAATAGTGCAGCCATCGGATGCAAAGCTGGCGTATCCAAGTCCTGACAACACATCTGTAGACTTGGTTCGTTTTAGCAATGCTGAGCAAACTAAGAGGTGATAAGATGGACCTGCGAGCATGAATTTAATAAAGCGCGGAATACTGTTGCAAGAAGCTAAGCTAAGAATGCTGGAGGAATAAGTTTCTTCCATTGGAGAAGGTGGCTCGGCGGGTTGGGACACGCTTGTCAAATTTGGTGCCGCAGTGGCATCCGGTATGTTGAAATGAAGCAATGTGTGATGCCTTGAGCCACAGACGCGACACGCACTGTTAGATTTGCAAGCTCGAACCTTGTGGCCTCCTTTAAGGCAATTGATACATAGCCCAACCCTTTTGACCTCCTTTAATCGAGCAGACGGTGTAAGGTTGCTATAGTGGAAAGGATTTCCACAAATTCCACAACCCTGACCATTGGAATTAGTTGCTACAAATAAATTTCTACTATCGGTAAATTTGTTTCTTCCAACCTGCTTGCCAGGCGGGCATGTGGCCGTGGCATGTTCCATAGTTTCCAGGCGTTTGCATCGTGCCTCTAAAAACGAGGTGAAATCCGCGATCATCGGTATTTCCCCCATCGCTGCATTTTATTCCCATTTAGATTGAGTAGCTCTGTCCAATTTTTGAAGAAGTGTGAAGGCAAATATAGCTTCAGAAAGCTCTTCCAAGGTGCCCATTCCCAAAAGAGCACTCAAATGTGCGTTTAGCTTGTATGATAGTTTCCGTAATTTTATTGCAGACGCCACCTCCACCTTCTCAAGCCCAAACATCTCGCTGATGTGTGCCTGAAATACATGACTCCTGTTACTAAAACGTTTATTTAATAGTTCTAGCGCTACAAGATAGTTTGCGTCAGAAATCTCCAGCGCTCTGATTGTATCCACTGCCGGGCCATGTACACAGGATCGCAAATATTGAAGCTTCTCGATATTTGACAATTCCGAATCGTTATGTATTATTGATGTGAAAACGGAGACGAAATCTGCAAACTCCGTGTAGCCACAAGCAAAGGTTGGCAATTTTACTTCCGGGACGCGCGATCTGTTGGCCACAACGACGTTTGGCCGCTCCGATGAGTCTCCATTACACAATTGTCGAAAATTTCACGAGTTTGACTATCGATTTCGTCGTTGTCCAATTCTTCATGCGCATCGTGCGCACTATTAAATGAGGTTGCTAATTGGTTTATTAAATTTAAACGCACTTCTAAATCAATGGTGCTAAGCTCCCCAATAGCCTCTTGAGCCTCTTGCTAATACTTTGCACTCGCTGAACAAGGGCATTCACCTTGCGTTTGTTAAAAGAAACCCTGTTTTGCACCGGCGTATCACTTCCCACTTCTTCTTCCGACATAGTTCACCGTAATGTTCTGTTAGCACTCAACACCAAAGTCCAATTGGGTCGCAAGTACAGTTGCCGCGTGAGCGAAGAAGGTGGAATGAGATAGAGTTGATAAGAACCGTTGCAGTGTATTTGAAACCGTTTATAGCATGAGCATATGTATGTGGCCGAAAATTCTAAAATGCACGCTCGCACTGATTTTTAAATTATTTGTTAATGCAATAGCCCAATTGCTATTACATCGGGGTCACCAAAATGTTGCGGCTAGAGTGAGCTTTTTCACTAGCACTGTTGGCCAATATGGCGCTCAAAAATCCAATAATTAACCACTAAATACAAACAAATTGTTCGAATTAACAATATAAATATTTCGTTGTTTATTGTCAACTTATCAGAGTTTTTTGAATTCAAATTCAATTCTATGATGATTACAAAGACGGCTGGCCAAATGCTTGCCGTTTGCATGCGAAACGAAGTAGCGAAAATTAGAAACAGAACATAGATTACGTTCTGACGCAGCCGGTAACCTGCTGCATTTATTTGAATAGAGAGCACTTTGCTCATAATCTTATCTCCGTCAATCAGCCGTTACTGAACTAATATTAGCATACCCTGTCTGAGTCTCTAGGCGAGCGGGGCATGAAGGGAAATCAACCTTCCAACCTAATCGTCATAAATCAGCATTTGGAGATCGTCGGCCAACCGGCCATAACCATCAGTTGGATATGTTAGTCTGACACGTTTATTGCGCGGGAGGCAGCAAGTACCAATACGAGTACTACAACTACATGACTACTACATAACTACATAATTTGTATATGTATGCGTTTGTAGGGTTGAGCGTTAAAGATACAGAGTTATCGCCTACTTAACTTACGATATATCGATACAAAGCATTAAAGGTATTCCCCATTCCTTAGCGGTTAATATCGGATGAAAATATAACAGCAAAAGTTTGCAACTAATTCATTAATTCTGAAACAGTTTCATTATCTTTGAATGGAAATAGTTCCATTATAAATATAATACAAACTTTTTTCCAACTATCGAATTAAATGGTCGATATGAGTGTATTAATTAAAATGAGAAGACTTTGGTTTCGCGAGGCGATGTCCGTCACGATTTATTTCCAAAATTCGACTAACTACTAAGTACATAAATTCTTAAAATGTAAGCTAGCCCTATGCTCTGAAACTGCTGACCCGGCGCCTCGTGCATGGAGTTGGGCAGCCGCTGCTTTCGTTGCAGTGCATTGCCCGCCGATTGTGGGCTGCTTCCGCCGTAGTGCATTGCCCGCTGAATATGCTGACCATAGAGGTGACGCTGGCCTTGCATTATTCCTATCCGGTTATGCGGGATCAGCCTGGCAACTTTTCAGTTGCTGGGTGACCGTGTTAACTCCTCCCTTGCTTAGATGAAGGACGTCCTCGGACTTTTTGAAACCGTCGATAATAACTTGAAGATCATGCTGGCGACGGACCCGCTGGCGTCTCTGATAGAGCTTGGAGATAGTAAAGCAGATGGCCAAAAAAGCGATCGCGGCCAGTCCAGATACTATAGGCCGTTTTACCAGTCCCTTTTCCATTTCACCAATGTATCGCAAGTTTTCCATATTTAATTTTTGCAGGTTAGGCAAGCTCAATAATTCTTGATGTTAATGTTAATGAGCGTTGATGCAGCTGGCGCTGGGTATTTCTTTACGTAGCTCTTTAGGTTGCGATATATGGTGTTGTTTACTTTAGCTTCTTCGTCGAATGTAACGAGAAATGTTCCGGTTACAAGTTGTCCGTTGATCGTAGCCGTTCCGTCGTTGAGAATAATAACGCCGTCATCGATGATTATTAGCGGCTCGAGGTGGCTTGTGCGAGTCGAACAGTGTGCGTTGCCCCCTGAGTGCAGATGTTGTGCGCACGTTGTGTAGGGCAATTCTCTGCAGAATGTTGTTGTGAGGGCAGAGGAGCAGTTTCCAATCGGCATGATTTTGTTACCGCAGTCAGCTATGATATCGCCTTCGGCAAAATTAAGAATAGTGCCGTTGTGTTCAACAGGGTGCAAGATAATTTGTTTACATGTTATGTATGGCTTAGGATATTTTAATATAAAGTGTAAAAAGTTATTATCTAATAGAACTTTAATTTGAGCGACTTCCATTAGGTCAGTAACAGTAATATTTGTGGAATGTTCATTGACTAAGTTTTGTAAATCGTTTGAGTCTAAAATCGCGGGGTTAATTTTTCCAATTTTCGCAAGTGTAACTGACAGCATCAAAGCTTCGAGCTCTGAAATAATTATTCTATTTCTTGATAGTACATTTTCATATAAATTTTCTGTATTTATTTGTTTTGTTTTTGCGTTTTTTACCAAAATGTTTACCGCGTTTGTTAGGCTATTAATTTTCTCTTGGGTCTTTGTGTTTATATTTATTTGTCTGTTTTCTGATTCAATAAGCTCTTTCTGTGTAAATTTTACGTTCTCGAAGTCATCAAAATCCGGAGTACCGGCTACAATTTGTAAAGCGGTACCTAATATATTGGTGCTTCTTGCATGTCTATGGTGTATGTTTACTGTACCTATAAGAGTCCTAATGTGTCTTAAGTCTGAATCTAATATTTGTCACATATGTATGAGACTGGGGAAAATGATTTCTCATTTCCTCTGTTTCCGTTACTATTTCCGAAAACAGGGTTAAGTTACTTGAATGCTTCAGATACTGGAATTCTTTCCAAATAGTTACATCCGCGTCTATAATCGGTATGCAACTTGACGTCGTGTAGTCGGTCATTTTTGCTGTTATGGATACGGCGAGAAGTAATATTGACCAAAACCTAGTGTGTTGGAGAAAAAAGAAAAATAAGATTTATTTAGTTTACCTCAAATTATCCTTATGGACCACCCTTCTTTTATTAAGACTGTGGTCCCCAAGTCTACTTCTACAATCTCTTCAGAATACAAATCTGAAAGTTTATTCCCCAATCGCTTATTAGATTTTACAAGGACTCTGTCTCCCACCTGAAAGTTTCTTTCCTGTCTTGTTTTATTTAATCTTTCTAGTTGACTATTTTGTGCATTTAAAACTTTATCACGAATTTCTGTGTTAAGCTCTATGGTTGACGATTGTATTACGTCGATGGGTCTCTTTTATTTGTTACTGAATGAATGCTTTTGTTGTACTCTATAGTCGCGAGAAGTATTAATCTTTCGATTTTTAAGCACCGCGCAATTTCTGCCAGTGTACTGTGGAATCTTTCCACTTGTCCGTTTGACGTACTATGATGTGGCGGTGCATTAACGATTTGTATGTTAAATTGGTTACTTAGAAGGGTCTTAATTGTTTCGGATTTTATTGACGGCTCATTGTCGCAATATATTGTTTTTTTGTACGGTTTGTACGTCTGCAATGGTTCTGGAAGCGATTGGTTGGACAATTGAAAATTTTGATAACTTGTCTTCACAAGTAAGAAAGTATTTTTTATCTGTAGAAAATATGTCAATATGTAATAATTCACCTGTATATGAGGGAATCGGTGTCTCTCCGAGAATCTGCTTTTGAGGATGTCGGTCATATTTTGCCTTCTGACAAGTTTAACAATTAGCGACGACCTCATTCGCCATATGAGTCATTTTGGGAAAAAAATAGTCTTGCATAACACCAGTTTACCAAATAAAATCGACCTCTTCCTCATCGAAGACAACCTTAATTAATCGATTTTTGCCAGATTTTTAATCGTATATACCCAAGTGCAGCTTTTGGGAGCAGCGGCCGTTATACCATATTTTAAATTTTCAGTGTTGGGCAACGTCTGAATTTGGTGCAAGTAGTTATGCATAACGTCAGTTTTCGAGCTATTAGTGCTGTGCAAGCTGAAAAGTATGCGATTGCGATTACGAAGAAAATATTTACAAATATTTCTTTAATTTGCGCTTACGGTTTTTTTTATTTACAACAAATAAATTATTTATTTCAGGATAGATTAAACGGGTTTGCCGCATAACTTTTCTGGATGTTATAGTAGGAAAAGAACAAGTTTTTTTAATTTAACGCAGTATAAAACTAAACCTTAAAAATAGTCTTGGTTTCGTATTTGCTTCTTGTAGGAGCTATTGTCCGCTTCCCGAATAAGAAACCAAATATAGTCGCCCATCATAGCGGCATCCCAAAAGCCATGGTATCGGCGCTCTATGTCCTTCATTTGCTGATGGAACCGCTCCCCATGCTCATCACTAACAGCTCCCAAATTCTCCGGAAAAAAGTCCAAGTGGGAGTCAAGAAAATGAATCTTTAGAGACATATGCACTCCTGCCAAAACAAACATAGACATAATAAACATTACTTTAATGAGCTTATGATAGCTTACCCATAGCCTTATAGTTATACCCGTTACTCGTAGAGTAAAAGGGTATATTGTATTCGTGCAAAAGTATGTAACAGCTAGAAGGAAGCGTTTCCGACCCCATAAAGTATATATATTCTTGATCAGGATCACTAGCCGAGTCGATCTAGCCATGTCCGTCTGTCCGTCTGTCCGTCTGTCTGTCTGTCTGTCTGTCTGTCTGTCTGTCTGTCCGTCTGTCCGTATGAACGCTGAGATCTCGGAAACTATAAAAGCTAGACGATTGGTATTTTGCATGCAGATTCTAGGAGTTCCTACGCAGCGCAAGTTTGTTTCAAAAGGGTGCCACGCCCCCTCTAACGCCCACAATCGCTTATATACGATTTTAAAAATTTCAATATTTCGGAAAAGTAAAAATGCAGTTTTATTGTGTTTATCAATACCTATCGAAATGTAGAAGAAATTTTTCAAATCGGACCATTCGTTAAAAAGTTGTGCGTGTTCAAAGTTTCTATCTCCATCTCCCTCGCACTCCCTTTACCTGAGTAACGGGTATCTGATTGTCGGGGCACCCGACTATAGCGTTTTCTCTTGTTTTTAAGTAGGTTTCTTACAATAGTTTTGTAATTTCTCGCTTTGTTGTTTCCAAGAAAGTTTTCAACCACCAGCCTAAACCACTTCCACGCCGCCGCTTCTTTAGAAGATAACAGCGTTGTGAACTTATTGTCCTTTATTAGTTTTTTAATTTCAGGACCTGCAAAAACGCCCTCTTTAATTTTAGCGTAGGACAGTGCTGGGAAAAGGCTAATTAAATATGTAAATGTCAGGCTTTCTTTGTTAAGGGCTTTTATAAAGTTTTTAACTAGGCCCAATTTTATATGGAGCGGTGGGAGAATTATATTTTCCTTATTAAATATTGGTTTATATTTATACCCGTTACTCGTAGAGTAAAAGGGTATATTGTATTCGTGCAAAAGTATGTAACAGCTAGAAGGAAGCGTTTCCGACCCCATAAAGTATATATATTCTTGATCAGGATCACTAGCCGAGTCGATCTAGCCATGTCCGTCTGTCCGTCTGTCCGTCTGTCTGTCCGTCTGTCTGTCCGTCTGTCTGTCCGTCTGTCTGCCTGTCTGTATGAACGCTGAGATCTCGGAAACTATAAAAGCTAGACGATTGGTATTTGGCATGAAGATTCTTGGAGTTCCTACGCAGCGCAAGTTTGTTTCAAAAGGGTGCCACGCCCCCTCTAACGCCCACAATCGCTCATATACGATTTTAAAAATTTCAATATTTCGGAAAAGTAAAAATGCAGTTTTATTGTGTTTATCAATACCTATCAAAATTCGGACCATTCGTTAAAAAGTTATGCGGGTTCAAAGTTTCTATCTCCATCTCCCTCGCACTCCCTTTACCTGAGTAACGGGTATCTGATTGTCGGGGCACCCGACTATAGCGTTCTCTCTTGTTAATATTGTTTTCGCCAATCACAGCGCGTTTACTAGCTTCCCACTTTTTTTTTATGTAGTGCTGTGAGTCTGCTCGGCTGTCCCAAAGACAGAGGAAACAACAGTTTTTGGTATAGCCTCCTTGCAACCCACAGATCATTCCAACAACCTTTAGGTCCGCACATATCTTCCACTGAAATTTGTCATATTTAATTAATTTCAGCAGAGCTTCCATTGTCTCATATGACTCCTTCGTGTTTACTGCGTGGGCTCTAGGCAGAGATGGTTTCTCATTACCGTTATGCAATAAGACAACCTTTAAACTCTCCTTGCTGCCGTCAATGAACAACCTCCACTCCATTGGTATGTGGTCAACATCAAGCTCTTTAAACAAAGCGTCTATATTATGACAGAAACAAATACTGTCCTGTTTTGTAAAAAATTTTTCGTGGCGACTTCTGTAAATTGACGACTTAACATTTGCGTTTAAAAAGCCATGCTGCTTCATTCGAGAAGCCAGCAATTCCGACTTTTCTTTAGTTAGCTCAAGATCTCTAATTAAATCGTTTAATTTTTCTTGTTAGAGCTTTTCCAATTCTGGCAACGTTTCGGAATCATTTGAAACGCATGTTTCCTCTGAACTTTCATCCGTATCAACACAGGTCGAATTTTCAGAAAACTTAGTAGCGTAAGGAAAGGTTACTGATTGAACTTCCGCGTAATTCCAGATGGCCGAACGTCCAACCCCACATAACTTGCTTAAGCAGAAGTAGCAATCATCTGTGTGATTCTGGGGCTTTCTCCAAATCATTGGCGTTTTGAACGAAAAAGCAGATCTATAAGAATATTGTATTTTATTGTCGTCCGAATGTGCCAATTTATAATAGCGTACCTTCGGGTTTTAGACCATTTATGTAAATTTACACGACACGAAACACACACAACATTTGGTGACAAATTGGTATCGAACCTCGAGATATTCCGAGAAAAACATTCTTTGAACCATTGTCGCATTTTATTATTAAAAACTTGAACTTCTGAACGTTTCTTTTTAACGTATTTACCGCAAACAAAACAAAAATCATTAAGATCATTTAAACAATTAAGCATTCTTAAATTCTCCATGTCAAGCTTTTCACCAAACCTTAAAACGTTTTCTTCGTAATCACTTTTCAGCTTGCACAGCACTAATAGCTCGAAAACTGACGTTATGCATAACTACTTGCACCAAATTCAGACGTTGCCCAACACTGAAAATTTAAAATATGGTATAACGGCCGCTGCTCCCAAAAGCTGAACTTGGGTATATACGATTAAAAATCAGGCAAAAATCGATTTAACGACGGATTGTCGTGATCAATGGCTCATTTTCTTCGTTAAAGTTCAATCTTTAAGAATAAACTCTAAAACTAATTTCGGTTTTAGGCGTGTTTTTTTCATGATCGGATTTATGCCTGCCAGACTTGAACCTTACCCGCTTTTTTAGACTTGGACGAGGTGTAGTTTCTAAACTAATGACTGTAACTCAAAGCTGTGTATAAGAAAGTTAAAGAACATTCAATTACCTGTAAAATGAGTCTAAGATGACCGAAATCGGGTTATCAGAAAACGAGATAGAAATTAAAAAAGGGCCAAAAAAGTTTTTTACACTTTAGGCCTAGTATTCACTTCAATCGAAAAGGCAACGAAACGAAAATTCCCATACAAAAATGAAAGGCGGAAAATTTCATGAACAAAATTTTGTATGGAGATTTTCATTTCGTAGGCTTTTTGATCGAAGTGAGTACTAGGCCTTAAAAAAAAATTGACACCATAACAAAAATTTTAAGTGTCCATTTCTTAATCAGGGAGTTGTATCTTACCGGAAAATTAAGGTTGTCTTCGATGAGGAAGAGGTCGATTTTACTTTGTAAACTGGTGTAATCTGTTTCACGTTTTCCTAGGCGGCTCTATGAGCCCTGTTATGTTCTGACACCGTAATATCTTTTTGTTCGTTTTTGTCAAAGATGTCAGTCACCATGCGGTTCGTGTAACGGAATATGGTTGTCGGGAATGTTTCTACTAATTTATGTTGGATAAATGCCAGTACTGGAAGTTCGCATAAAATTGCGTTGACTACGTCTTTCTTGACCACATCGCATACTCTTTGTATAAGTGTTTCTCTATCCAAGAAATACAAGAGATGTCAAGTCTTTTCACCGAACATAATTACCGTTCTAACTGAGGTAGTTCCGCTTTCTTCTATTATTATTTGGTTCCGAAAGCAATTGACCGGCTTGTCTGTTTTTTCGATAGTGTAGGTGAGAGACAACTCGTTATGTATTGTGGCAATATCTGACTGGGCATCCTCTTCCAGTGAGTGGATGTGCTGTCGGGACAGCGCGTCAGCAAAGTAATTCTCCTTTCCTGGCTTGTAAAAAATTTGGGCGTTGTGCTCGTCAATAAATGCTTTCCACCGCTTAATTTTGGCGTTTGGATTGCGATCTGAGACGGCGAAAGTAAGTGGTTGATGGTCAGAATAAATGTTAAAATTTTTGACTCCATATAGGTAGTTCCTAAGGCTCTTTAGGGCCCATACAATTGCTAGCAACTCTCTTTTATTAGTTGCAAAGTTTAGTTTCCTGTCCTTTAAAGTTCGTGATATCATGGTTATAGGTTTTCCGTCCTGTGATAGAACTGCTCCCAAACCGAAAGACGAAGCATCTGTCGTTAAGTCAAACGCTCTTTTGTAATTTGGGTATAATAACATTACATTTTCGGACGCGAGAACATTCTTAAGCTTCTCGAATGCCTGGCGCTGATTTTGATCAAAGTTAACTGGTATTTTCTTTGATTGTCCAGCACCCACTTTGCCGTTATCACCTTTTAGGATGTCACTTATAGGTTTTGCAATAGACGCGAAGTCTTTAATAAAACACCTATAGTAACTTGCCAATCCAAGGAATGATCTGACATTAAATAGTGTGGTTGGTTGCTCGTAGTTACGAATTGCATCTACTTTATTTGGGCATGTTCTTATTCCACCTCGCGAAACTACGAAACCTAAATACTCTACGCTTTCTTTAAAAAAATTAGATTTCTCACGCGCAACCCTCATATTGGCCTCATATAGTTTGTCCAATACCCATGCTGTGTGTTTCACATGTTCGTGCATATTTTCCGAAAAAATAATTACGTCATCGACGTAGACATAGCATGATTTCCCTATTTGTTCTCTGAGCACATCGTCGATGGCTCTCTGAAAAATGCTGGGTGCATTCTTCAATCCAAAGGGAAGTCTACAAAATTCGTATTTCGCATTTCCTACTGAGAAGGCCGTTTTTTCCCTGTCATTTTCGGCGAGTAGTATCTGGTGAAAACCAGACTTCAAATCCAAAGTGGTAAAGTATTTTGCCTTGCCTAAATTGGCCAGGATAAAAACTACATTCGGAATAGGATATTTGTCGTCTACCGTCTTTAAATTAAGTTTTCTAAAGTCTATTACAAGGCGTTTTTTTGTATTTCCGTGTTCATCAGTCCCTTTCTTATCTACAACCCAAACCGGGTTGTTATATGGAGACCGAGATGGTCGGATTATGCCGTCTCGTAACATGACCTGTGTTTCTGTATTTAGAAAGTCGGACACACCCATCGGGTATGGGTACAATTTTGAATATATTGGGTCTTCGTTCTCCGTCCGGATAGTACCAATGATATTAGTGTTGTAAGGGAGCGCCTCATTCGGCTCTGCAAATACACCCGTGCGGTTTTCTAACATTGACTGGAATTTTTCCATAACTTCGTGGTACTTCTATGTCCTCAACTTTTGTAAAATTAACGTTTGCACATTTCAAAAATTTATATACCTTTCTATGAACGGGAGCAGGGAGTTATGCCTAAAAAATGTATTTCGTCATATTCTACGAGGTCATCATCTATGTCTTCTACTTCCTCCTCGGCTGTTGTAGGGTATTCGTCATCGTTTTCGTTAGATTGGTCATTGTCCAACGCTAAATGGTTTATTCTTTAGTGTTTCGGTCCTGTGTACCTCGCACTACTATTAGTAGGTCTTTTATGTGCTGGTCCATGCCTACTGTAAGGGTTGGGTTGAACATTTTGTTGATTGGTCTGCCACTGATTGCTTTGGGTTTGTCTATGAAACAGACTACTCTGTTGATTTTGAGTTGATTGTCTAGAACGAGATGAACCATCAACATCCATTGGCTGGACTGGATCCTGTCTGAGTGGCTGTCTTGGCCTTTTATTAAAATGGGGGTATTTACCCTCCAGGTTAGATCTAGAATGTGTTATTGTATTTTTTTCTCTGTCGTGTTGTCTCTGTTCGGACCTATGGAATTTTTCATCCGTGCTACGGGCGAAACTACTTGCGAACATATATCGCTCGTGATTAGCCTCTACTTCTTGTGCTAAGGCTAGAGCGGAAGGAAGATCGGATGGTCTAGCCGAAAAAAGAACATCGCTTAGCGATTTTTTTGTTCCCGAAATAAATACGCGAAGCGCATCTGCTCTGTATTTTTCGTTCATTGTCGCTGCTACGGTATTGTCGTAGGTCATAATTGTCTTGTTTATAAGCAGAGTCAGCTTTTTCTCTACTTCGTCATAGTATTGCAAGAGAGACATGTTTCCCTGGCGAAGCGTTGACATCTCCTGTTCTATTAAGTATACCGTTCGTTTGTCTGCGTATGTAAAGTCTAGCCGGTTTATTATGGCTTTGATGTTCAGAGGTGTGTCGAAGGACGAAAGAACCATATCGGCTGAACCTTTTATTTTATTTCTTAGTATTCCTAGTGCTTGGTATTGTTTGGAACTACCGTCGTATTTTTCGTACACTTTATATGCTGTGTGGGCCGCTTTTTTCCATGAAACGTACGTCTCATTTTTACCTCCAAAGTCCGGCAGGGACTTCATAATATCTAAGGTCTCACTACACGAAACACTTATTCTGATTTCGGCATCTTTATAAGTTTCTACTTCTGATATTTACACCACCTAAGCGCTTCTGAACGTCTAGTAATTTTTGTTCGAAACTTCTTTCCTGTATGGCGAGTGCGCTTGCAACTGCGCCTTCTACAATGGCTTTTAACTGCTCGTTGGTCATTGCCATACTTGAACTGTTTGGGTTTTCCTGCAAATCTTCCGCACTTCTGAGTTTTCGGAATTCGTTTAACAAGTCTTCTATTTCACTATCACTCATATGTTTTCTTTAACACAAAGAACAAAGTTGTTTGTTCCTTTTTTATCTTTCTCGAAAATTTTACGAAATTTTGTCTGAGCTTGAGCCTTTTATTTGTCTTAGACTCTTGGAATATGTTATAAATATTATTGTTTTATTTTAATGTTTCTGAATCACTTTTCTAAATATTTCGGGTAAGAATAGTCGGGAAAAAATATCAATGAACATTCCACTTACATGGTCTTAATTTTAATAATTTTTTTTAAAATAAAATGTTGTGGCTCGTTGTAGTTTTTTCTTCTTGTTGTTTTTGCCAGTTCCTGGTATGGCGACGTTGGCGTATTATGTTATTTTTTTGTAATGCTGCTGCTGTTGGTTTGGGGTTTGCTGGTACTGTTTTCTTTTTTTTTTTATTTTTTAAAAAATTATCCTCGATGGACCGCGATTTCTTAAGAATTTACGTGCAAAAAGAACTTGGCGGTCGGCCATGGTTCTCTTGTAATTAAATATCAAAGTTCCCGGTTTTGCTATAAAAAACAAGGGTGCTTTTCTCATATTTTCAATCAAAGTAATTACGTTTTAATGAGTTCCTATAAAATTAATTAATTGTTTAAATGAGTTCCTATAAAATTATTTAATTGCTTAAATGAGTTCCTACAAAAAAATGTAGAATTTTGTCAATTTTTTTTAATTGTATTTTTTGTCTAATGAAAAAACGTATGCAAATAATCATGTTATGAGTGGAGCGTGGTCTATAAAGGACATGATTGTTATCACAATGCTGTATCGAGATTTTAGTGACGGCCAGGATCGATCATAGCCATCCAAGGTCCCCCACCAAATAAAACTCAAACAATTTGTATCTTTATATTTATTTAAATAGTTTCAATGAACACTTTTCCGCACCACCATTGAGGTAAAGTTCCAGGCGCGTTTTTTTATAGTGGTGTCCCCCTTAGGCCTAATCCACGCTTCAGATCCGAATATAACAAAGAGTGTCCTAATTAACAGCTGAGTTGTTATCGAAAAATCGACGCGATTTTTTTTTAATTTCATGCCAAATTTTACTTGTGACTCGTTGCATTTTTTTTTTAATTTGTGCACGATGTTTTAATTTCATATTTAACATACATCATAAAATTTCGCATATATATTTTTAGGACACCTTCGATAACAACTCAGCTGTTAATTAGGACACTCTTTGTTCGCGAATTTCGGGGGTGAGCCCGCTAATGTATAGTATTACCCAATTAGCTAGTGCCGACTCCTTTTCTTTACTTTTTTCCGCCAAATTGGATAGCTGGCGACAGTACACATCTGAATTGATGGTTTCATTCCGTCCCAGCAGCTCAACGTGCACTACACCCTTCCAATTCCACCAAACAGACAGCATAACTTTCCTCTGATGGATATCGGCCTTTGCTGTGGCTTGGGGTGGCTCATCTTTCTTGATCCATGATCTTTTTCGTTGGACATTATTGTAAACAACCCACTTTTCGTCGCCAGTAATGATCCGCTTCAAAAAAGGATCGTTTTTAATCCGTTGAAGCAGCGAATGGCAGATATTGATACGCTTAGTTAGGTGAATTTCCTTTAAGTTATGCGGAACCCAAACATCGAGCGTGTTTACGTAGCCAAGTTTCTTCAAATGGTTTTCAACCGTTGTATGCGACACACTGAGCTTCTCTGACATCTCCCGCGTTGAATAACGCCGGTTTTCATCCAGCAAAGCCTGAATTTGTTCGTCAAAAACGGCCGATGGTCGACCAGAACGTGGGGCGTCTTTAACTCCAAAATCTCCAAGCCTGAATAACATGATTATTTGCATACGTTTTTTCATTAGACAAAAAATACAATTAAAAAAATTTGACAAAATTCTACATTTTTTTGTAGGAACTCATTTAAGCAATTAAATAATTTTATGGGAACTCATTTAAACAATTAATTAATTTTATAGGAACTCATTAAAACGTAATTACTTTGATTGAAAATATGAGAAAAGCACCCTTGTTTTTTATAGCAAAACCGGGAACTTTGATATTTAATTACAAGAGAACCATGGCCGACCGCCAAGTTCTTTTTGCACGTAAATTCTTAAGAAATCGCGGTCCATCGAGGATAATTTTTTCGCGAATTTCGGGGGTGAGCCCGCTAATGTATAGTATTACCGCTAATTGCAAGCGTATAGTCTTTCACCATGACAACGCCCCCACACATCTTTGGTCACTCAGCAAAAATTAACGGAGCTGAATTGGGAAGTGCTACCACATCCACCTTATAGTCCGGACTTAGCACCTTCAGATTACCATTTGTTTCGCTCTCTTCAAAACTCTTTGAATGGTAAAAACTTTGATTCAGATGAGGCTGTCGAAAACCACTTGTCTCGATTTTTTGCTGGAAAAGACCAAAAGTTCTTCGAGCGCGGAATTATGCAGCTGCCCGAGAGATGGTCATTAGTGGTCGAACAAAACGGCCAATACATAATTGATTAATTATAAGTCCTGATATAAATAAATCATCTTTGAAAATATTGAAAAAAACGACATGACTTTCTTGCCAACCCAATACAAGGGGAGTACCTCAAGGATCTGTGTTAGAGCCATTGTTGTTTTCTATTTATGTGAATGATTTACCTAATGTCTTGTCTGAATGTGAAGTACACGCTGATGATGTCCAAATTTATGTTAGTAACCCTGTCAAGGATATAAATGTTATCCATAATTGAGAAGTGGGCTAACAATAACTGCTTGGGAACAAATCCAAAAAAATCAAAGTGTATCGTAATCAGTAAAAGGGTGATCGACACAAGTGTTCTCCCAAAATTATATATAAACAATACAGCTATTAGCTACGAAGATCATGTTGTAAATCTTTGCATAACCTTTAGCAAAACTTTATCATGGAGCAAGCATATAGCTAAAGCAACTGGTCGCACATATGGTTTGTTGCGTCAGCTTTCAGCATCAAAATCCTTTGTACCTGAACAAATGGTAAAGCTAAAGCTATTCTTGTTCCCACTCTCTTTTATGGCATAGAAATTTTTGGTCACTGCGACGTGCGTGATACGCGCACACTAGTAGTTGCCTTCAACGCAAATGTCCGTTATGTGTTTAATTTAAGACGTTAGGACCATGTTTCACATTTAACTTATAAAATTCTTGAACGACTGGATAGATTTTAGAACTTTGGTATACTTTCACAAGATTGTGACGACTTGAGAACCGATCTACCTATATCGGAAACTATTTCCTGCTACATCCCAAAGAACGAATCATTACCAGGCCCTCATACTTTAACGCTTTGTTCGAAGAGGCAGTTTTTTATTAATAGCATCCGTTTACGGAACAATCTCCCCCATCAATTTAAAACTATTAGGAGCGCAACTCAATTTTCAATTAAAATTAAAGAATTTATAAAAGCACAATAAAAGTAGAAATAAGTAATATTAGGTAAAAATCATAAAAACGTAAAAGAAAAACTAATAAAATAATCAAAATAAAAATAAAAAAAGTAATCCATATAGTATATAAGAATTAAAAGTTTAATAGTTCGGTAATATAATGATTATGAAAATTTTTAGCTTTTAAGTATTAAATCTAAATGCAATAATTTTTTGTCAAGTGACTGGCGCAATAATAATAAGCTTACGATTGCAGCGCTAGCATTTTACATCAATAAAAATTAAATTAAATTATACCCTCAGTCGAGCATTACTAATTGTAAAGCTATAAAAAGATGAACAAAAAAAAAAAGATTCGTACTTACTTTAAAAAATAAACTATTTTTAAAGTCGTTAGGACTGAGGCTTCGATTATAATATAAAAGGACGAAAGGAAAACAATGGACGAAATTTTATATGTTTAAGAAACGGTTTACTCAGATGAGAGTATTTCAAAAAAAGAGTTGCATACTATTCATACTTATATACAACTCCGAACTGTCAACGACATCAGACGTATTTTTGTATCGCTTATAACCGAGTTAAATTCGCGAAAAGACGCTCTGGTTAGGCAAGAGTATAAGTGCTCGTGTTGCCCATGAAAATTTTAGTAAAAACGATAAATTAAAAGCCAACGTGTCAGAGCGCAAGCTCTGAAAATTAATTAAAATGAGCACAGCTCGGCAACAAAAACAAGACGAACGACGACTTTCGTCAATCAAAAATAACGCTTACCTCTGTATACAAACTGATGAGTCAAAAGTACCAACGAAAAATGCAACAATGCAAGTGAACACAGCGAGAGCGCGCTCGCTCTCTCCTGCATTACTATGTTCAAGCGGAACAGCACACAATGAGCCGTGGAGTGCCCAATGCCCGTCCCCCGACTACTATGACCTTACCAACAATGTAACAACAGTTACCAGCACAATGCCCGTATTTACTACTGTGACTTCGACACTAACAACAACAACCAACACAACAACAACTACATCCACTGCAGTCACTCAGCGCTCACTCAGCATCGTCAGCTCTGACCGCCAAGCTCCCCTTCCCCCAACAAAAAATTACAAAAAATGCTAACGGAACGTTAACAAACTGGAACCGATCGATATGTGCAAATAAAAAGAAAATTAAGGCCGCAATCTTCTAGAAAAACAAACGTGCCAAAAGTATCAAAATTAAATACTATCACTGCGTCGAAAGATCCGCTTAACAATAATAGAATTTCGATTCTTAGTGACACAAACGAAGACAATGCTGCCACTCAAACAATTACGTCCAAGAAACCAAGACCACCACCCATTTATGTTCGTCACGGAAATTGTGCAAAACTATTCAAAAAAAAAATCTGACCAAATTGGAGCTAACAAGTTCCATGTCACTTCTATAAAAAGAGGTAACATAACTGAAACAATAATTCAGGTAAACGACGAACAAGATTATCGATCAGTGGCCACATACCTAGATGGGGGAAAAACAAATTACTATACCTACCAACTCAATAGTAACAAAGGGCTACAAGAAGTTATCAAAGGAATGGAATCAACAGTTCCAACCATTAAAATAATAGCTGGGCTTAAAGAAAAGGGTTTTAATGCCAAAACGGCTATAAACATAATAAACAGAAACAAAATACCCCAGCCAATGTTCAAGATAGAACTAACGCCTGAAAATATGCCTTTAAATAAAAATTAAGTTCACCTCATCTACAAGCTACAATATATATTGCACCGCAGAATCACGGTTGAGGAACCCCATAAACGGAATGGACCCGTCCAATGTACGAATTGTCAAGAATATGATCATACGAGAAAATATTGCAAACTTCGCGCAGTCTGCATTGTCTGCGGGAATGCACATTTAACTATGGACTGCTCTCAAAATAAGGAGAACCAATCTGCCAAAAGATGTAGCAACTGTGGGGAAAACCACACGGCCAACTACAGAGGTTGCCGTAGTTATAAGGAAATGAAAAACCGCCAAACCCAAAAAATAACTGCAGCTAGAAATCCAGCCACCCGCCAAAATCTACATACCATCAACAACGACTCCGGGAGTCTCTTTTGCGCAGGCGCTAATCTACAACAACGGCTCTTACCCTTCAGTTCCAAAGCCGACATTTGAACATACCACTCCAGTATTGTTGGAGCAACAGGCATCGAACCATACTTCGGAAAGTATCTGCGTAAACACATCCCAATTACCGAGTGGTATAGAATTAATGCAGGCAAATATAACAAAAACAATGGGAGCAATACAGCAAACGCTGCAGGAGCTTGTGCGCACTCAAAATTTCCTCCTGGAGCTTCTAATCAAACAAAAATCTGCTTAGATAATTACTCTTAAAATATCTTTCTGGAATGCGAATGGCATTTCACAGCACAAATACGAGCTTATGCAGTTCCTGGATCATTATGACATTGACGCCATGCTCATATCAGAGACTTACTTAACAAATAAAATCTATTTTCATCTTACTGGCTACATATTTATTTCGACAAACCATCCTGATGGGAAGGCTCATGGAGGTACTAGAGTTTTGATAAAGAATCGCATTAGGAATTACGGGATGCCATCATTCGCTACGACTTATATCCAAGCAACAGCAGTACACCTCGAAACCCAAAGCGGCTACCTAAGCATAGCCTCTGTTCAAGAAGAACACTAATTGTCATAAATTTAAGATTTTACGAGCTCTGTCAATGTCAATATGTAAATCTATCTAGAGCCGTAAATAATGATCTGTAATTTTAAACCTACAAGGGTGCAGTGCCGAACAAGTGTAATCTTAAGTACAGGCCACTTGAGCCTGACCATAAATATAGTTCTCACACTGTACAAAGGGTCGCCTTGCGGGAGGCCGTTGATAAGGCTCCCGCTCAGGAAAACAGATGTGGTCTCTGCGTAGACCATAGATAAGTATATCATAAGATTTTCATGTTAGTTACGTAAGCGAAGACTTAGAAAAATAAAATCAGTTTTTATACAGAACTCAAACGTGAAGGTTGTTTTCCTTATTATAGGAATCCCTTACAGCCTCTATATACTGCCCACCGCGCTTCTCTATTGCCGAAGAAGAATTCGTAAACTTCTTTTATGTATTGGTGACCGCTTTGTATCAGATGGTGACTACAATGCAAAGCACACCCACTGGGGATCTCGACTCATCAACCCCAAGGGAAAACAACTTTACAACGCGATAATAACTCCACGAAACAAGCTTGACTTTATTTCTCCGGGTAAGCCCACATATTGGCCAACAGATCCAAATAAGAAACCTGACCTGATTGATTTTGCTATCACAAGAAGAGTGCCGCAGGCTCATGTTCGTGTGGAGCACTTATCAGATCTATCATCAGATCATTCGCCCATCTTGCTTCACCTCTACGACCATCCGCTGGTTACAGAAAGCCTACATTCTCTAACTACTGGTAAAACAGACTGGCTCAAATACAGAAAGTATGTAAGTACCCATATTAATGACTGCCCAAACGTTTCCTGTGAAGAAGACCTCAACAATTCAGTTGAAGCGTTAGTGAATGTTATTACACTGGCTGCCAACATTCCACGCAAACTATAACATCTAATAAACCATTTAACAGCAGACGTGCTTCTAGGCACATCGAACAATAAGAGAAGACTTCGTCGAGAGTGGCAAGCCCATAGATCCCCAGCCTCCAAGGAGCGCCTAAAAATAGCCAACTGCATACTCCGCAAAGCATTAGAAGCTGAGAAAAATAGAGATGAACTATCCTTTATAAAGCAACTCTCACCAAATAGCAAACGATATCCACTGTGGAAAGCTAAGTCAGGCATATGTCCACCAATAGAAAGTGAATCACCCCTACATACGCAAACAGGAACTTGGGCCCGCAGCAACGAAGAGAGGGCGAATACATTTGCCCTCAATTTAGAAAATGTCTTCAAACCACTTCCAGCAACGAATAGCTTTGTGCTGCCAATAACCTCCAATCCTGAAGCTAGCCCGCAAATTATATTCCATCCAGAAGAAGTTACAAGAATCATACAGTCCCAAGACAAAAAGAAAGCGCCGGGTCTCGATCTCATCACCCCAAAAATGATTGTAGAACTGCCAAACTGTGCAATACATCTTCTAACCATAATATTTAACAGCATGATGAATTCTGGATATTATCCTCAACAATGGAGGAAGTCTGTCATCATAATGATCCATAAAGCCGGAAAGGACAAGTCCCAGCCATCGTCATGTAGGCCAATCAGCCTTCTGCCGTGCCTATCAAAGATATTTGAAAAGCTGCTCCTCAGTCGCATCAAGTGAACCGGATAACCTCCGAGATACGAAATGCATTTGAAAGAATATTGCTCCGCTGTCTTTCTGGATGTCGCACAGGCCTTCGACCGCGTGTGGCTGGACGGCTTAATTCATAAAATTAGATTATTACTTTCACAAAGCACCCATACAATTTTGGAGTCCTACCTACAGAAAAGAAGCTTTGCAGTGCGATTTCCTCTCTGATTATCATCCAATAAAAGCCGACATTGTATATTATTTATACAGCCGACCTCCCGACATCCACTCTTACAACAACCTCAACTTTTGCTGATGATACTGCCATCCTAAGTCGGTATAAATGTCCTATTAGAGCAACGCAACACTTAGTAGATCACCTCGTGCTTCTAGAACAATGGCTAGCAGACTGGCGCATAAACGTTAACGAACAAAAATGTAAACATGTTACTTTTACCCTAAACAGGCAAACCTGCCCTCCACTATCCCTGAACAACATTATTATGCCACAAACAACTGAAGTAACATATCTAGGAGTCCACCTGGATAGACGACTCAATTGGCGTAAACATATCGAAGCTAAGAGAAATCATTTAAAATTTTAAGCCAGCAATCTACATTGGCTAATTAACGCCCGCTTGCCACTAAAATTAGAGTACAAAAGACTTTTCTATAAAGCAGTCCTAAAACCAATTTGGACATATGGCTCCGAGCTATGGGGAAACGCATGTGCCAGCAACTTAGAAATAATCCAGAGAGCTCAATCAAAGATATTGAGAACTATAACAGGAGCACCGTGGTATATACGGAATGAAAATATTCATAAAGATCTAAACGTAGGCTTAGTTAAAGACGAACTCGACAAAGCGAAAGTAAAGTATAATCTCAAGCTCCAGGCCCATCCTAATGACCTTGCGCGGTCTCTAATCTGGACCACAAGCTATAAACGACTCCGGCGAAGAGACCTCCCCACCCAGCAACAATAGTTAGGGCCGTTATTCTAAATAATTAATTTGTAATTAATTAAAATATATAAAATAGATTAAGATTTGCAAACTTGTCGTAGTCTCTAAGAGAGAAGATTCGATAAATAAAATACCGTTTAATAAAAAAAAAAAAAAAATTCTTTAGATAGTGCAATATATAGACATGATGATCATAACTCGCGAGAATACGATCCTTATGGCACAGTTAATTTGTAATTAATTAAAATATATAAAATAGATTAAGATTTGCAAACTTGTCTTTAGTCTCTAAGAGAGAAGATTCGATAAATAAAATAGATAAATAAATAAAATAAATAAAATAGATAAAGATATATTCTTTAAGGATAGACATGATGATCATAAATCGCGAGAATAGGATCCTCATGGCACAGTTTTTTTTTAGGTTTTTAAAGTTCAAAATGTTAGGGTGTTACTCGATATTTGGAGTTAACTCAGTGGAAACACTTTTTTGGAGTAATCGGGTTAGTGGCTCACTCGATAGGTTACCCCACATAGTGTGACTAGACTATTACAGTCGACCAAAATTCAAATTATTCATCTTTGTCGAGCTCCTGCGCTGGCATTACTTAACCAATCATATTGATCTGTATTGAAAAGTTAAGCTCTGATCTATTGAATTTAAAATAAAACGAAAACTGGCCCAATTGGGTGGATATGTGCGGAGGTATAAAAAGAAATCTTTGAAAAATCTATAAAAAATCTGTGCCATCGAAAAAGAAGTTTGTGGTATTTTCATGATCTAGGGCTCCAGCACTAAGAGAATTTGCCATCAATTGCTGGGGAGCACATCAAGAATATTATTTTGTAAACTAGTGTAGTATAGTGTACCCTGAATTTCATTTTTCAGCTCTGCTCCTATACAACATTTTTCAGTCCTGTTCCTACATAACACTTTTTAGATCTGTTCGAGTACTTGATCTACTCGACTTGATCTATGATCTACTATACTTGCTTTCTTTCGATCAAGTCAACGTAAAAATTTTGGAGCCGAGCTACTCGAACCGAAAATTTCTGTGAGGTGATTTACTCAAACTGTTATCCTGAAATGGGAGTCAAATGGCACTTAAAGTATACTCGAGCAGGACTCTACTTAGTCGTTTAGAAACTATAAGCCTTCAAAATCTAACTTTTTTAATAATATTCCCCCAACTGGCGGCTTATTTCCCAAACGTCGTAGAATAAACGTTTATATTGACTAACTTAGCACTGTAAAAATGTGCGGATCCTGGGGTTACGATTTGATGCATACAAACGAACAGAGGGCTCCAGTTTTCTAAAAATTTATTTTTACACTTTCACCGTTCTCTTTTCCAAACTAATTAAAATTGCAATACTTTTAGTTTTTCCGAAACCTATCGATTGGTGTATTACTCGTTGTGATCGAGGCATCACAGCAGATTTAAATTTCTTCGTGTATATATAGTAGTCGCCTTCGCACACCTTCTTAAGGAATCGCTGTCCTATAAAAACAATTACACATTTTTGTCGAATTTTTTAGAAGGCTTATTATTTTAACATATATGTATTAATACTTTAAAATTCGATTACAAAAAAACAATGTCAGACCTTTACTTCTTCATGTAAATTCTTAAGAAATTCCGTCTTTGCGTCTGTCTGTAGTTCAAACACATCGGTATAAAAAAGCAAATGACAGATTTTGTTTTCCCCCGTTCAGTACAAACTGTTTCTGTCAACTGGAAAAGAAACAAAAAAACCGGTTAGTGTTTGAGCAAAGACTGAAAACACAATAAACAGTTTCCATATGACTATTTGCTCAAAGGGTCCCAAAGAGAGAGGTATTTTGCTCTGATTATAAGAATTTAAATACGTTCACTGAACATCAATAGAGAATACAATGTATGTATGTGTATAGCTAACAGCTGATTGCGGGAGTTCTGGAGACTTACTACGAATAGCGGAATAGCTTTGAAATGCAAAATATGTTTGCGGGAATTTATCACAATGGAAACAATTAGCTCGAAAATCTACGTAAATGTAGTGGACTGAATTTTGGAATATAACAGCGTATGATGCCGACTTTGACAAGTTTTGCAGTTTTGGGAGCTTGTGCAATCGCCAAGTGGATGGCTGGTTGCAAAGCATTCGAGCACAATTGTTTATCGCGGATGTGGGCTGAGCGATCATTTACCGTAATTATACCCGTTACTCGTAGAGTAAAAGGGTATATTGTATTCGTGCAAAAGTATGTAACAGGGAGAAGGAAGCGTTTCCGACCCTATAAAGTATATATATTCTTGATCAGGATCACTAGCCAATCGATCTAGCCATGTCCGTCTGTCTGTCCGTCTGTTCGTCTGTCTGTCTGTCTGTCTGTCCGTATGAACGCTGAGATCTCGGAAACTATAAAAGCTAGAAGATTGGCATTTTGCATGCAGATTCTAGGAGTTCCTACGCAGCGCAAGTTTGTTTACGTTTGTGCCACGCCCCCTCTAACGCCCACAATCGCTTATATACGATTTTAAAAATTTCAATATTTCGGAAAAGTAATGCAGTTTTATTGTGTTTATCAATACCTATCGAAATGTAGAAGAAATTTTTCAAATTGGACCATTCGTTAAAAAGTTATGCGTGTTCAAAGTTTCTATCTCCATCTCCCTCGCACTCCCTTTACCTGAGTAACGGGTATCTGATTGTCGGGGCACCCGACTATAGCGTTCTCTCTTGTTTTTGCTGCTTTTAAGCAAAGATCGCAGCCTTTGGGTATCGGTATTGAAGAAATTTATTTTTGGAAGTTCTGCCAATACATTTGTGGCATTGGACTTAAGCTCGAGCCAAGTAGGAATTTCGGTTTATTTTGGATGGATTGCTCGCATAATGAGAGCTTGAGCTTTGGTAGCTTTGTGGAGCAAGTGTAGACTAAACAAGAGAGAACGCTATAGTCGGGTGCCCCGACTATCAGATTCCCGTTACTCAGCAAAAGGGAGTGCGAGAGAGATAGATATATATAATTTTGATCGGGCATAACTTGTTACCAAATGGTCCAATTTGAACAATTTCTTCTACATTTCGATAGGTATTGATAAACACAATAAAACAATAAAAAAGGTTTACTTTTCGTTCAAGGCGATTGTGGGCGTTAGAGAGGGCGTGGCCCTCGGGTGAAACAAACTTGCGCTGCGTAGGAAGCCCAAGAATATGAGTGGGTAATTCCGACTTTCTAGCTTTTGTAGTTTCCGAGATCTCAGCGTTCATACAGACGGACAGACAGACAGACGGACGGACATGGCTAGATCGACTCGGCTAGTTATCCAGATAAAGAATATATATACTTTATAGGGTCGGAAATGCTTCCTTCTAGCTGTTACATACTTTTGCACGAATACTCTACGAGTAACGGGTATAAATAGGGTGCCAATTTTCAATTTAAATGCCGGATAATTCTAGGGCAGTTAAACATCCACAAGGCTGCTCCAGACTCTTGTGAAATGAATTGCACATATAACAATGTTTTTAGGTGGCTGTTCACCTGAACAGCTCCAAACAAGCTCATGTTCTAAACGGATACCTTTAAAGCAGTTCAGTTCAAACAGCTCCGATTACTCGGTCAGCTCGAACAGCTTGAAAAGTTCCGATTAAATATTTTAAAATCATTGATTTATAATAAGAGAACAAATATATCGTTTATGTTAAATTCTTTAGATGAAGATAGTGTAACATTGTTTTAAGGATAGCCATAATGGTCATAAGACAAAAAATATGATCCTCAATGGATCTTAAGAACCTTGTTATTTCGCTTACAAGAAACTACCGAACCCAACAATGCCCATTCTTAAAATATCGCGGTTCATCGAGGATAACTTTTCAAATTTTTTTCCAACGACCAACCTTTAACAATACATGTGTTGCATTTTCATTAGTCAGCTAGTCAGCATTAGTCCTGCTCCTACATAATATTTATACCCGTTACTCGTAGAGTAAAAGGGTATATTGTATTCGTGCAAAAGTATGTAACAGCTAGAAGGAAACGTTTCCGACCCTATAAAGTATATATATTCTTGATCAGGATCACTAGCCGAGTCGATCTAGCCATGTCCGTCTGTCCGTCTGTCTGTCCGTCTGTCTGTCTGTCCGTCTGTCCGTCTGTCTGTCTGTATGAACGCTGAGATCTCGGAAACTATAAAAGCTAGAAGATTGGCGTTTTGCATGCAGATTCTAGGAGTTCCTACGCAGCGCAAGTTTGTTTCAAAAGGGTGCCACGCCCCCTCTAACGCCCACAATCGCTTATATACGATTTTAAAAATTTCAATATTTCGGAAAAGTAAAAATGCAGTTTTATTGTGTTTATCAATACCTATCGAAATGTAGAAGACATTTTTCAAATCGGACCATTCATTAAAAAGTTATACGCAATCAAAATTGTTCATATATCTATCTCCCTCGCACTCCCTTTAGCCCCAATAGATAGTCGGGACACCAACCCGAGTACAGCGTTCGCACTCCCTTTAGCTGAGTGACGGGTATTAGATAGTCGGGACACCAACCCGACTATAGCGTTCTCTCTTGTTTTTAGATATGTTCGAGTACTGGATCTACTAAACTTGATCTGTGATCTACAATAATATACTTGCTTTGATTCAATCAAGTCAAACAGCTCATCGTAAATATTTTGAAGCTGAGCTACTTGATCCTAAAATTTCTGTGAGCTGATTTACTCGAACTGTTTTCCTGAAATGGGAGTCAAAGGGCACTTTGAGTCTACTCGTGCAGGGCTCCAATATCGACTCCCCTAGTGATCCTGATCATTTCATACATCGTATGAAAAGCCTATATGGGAGGTTCTTTTACAAACCGAACATTTTTGATTTCGGAAAATAAGTAATAACGTGTATCAGGATTTAGCCGAAAAATTTTTTTTTTTTATTTATCATTTTTTAATGTTGCCAAAAATCGTCAAATTTGAAAAAGTACCCTCTCATTGAAAATCTGTATCTCCGGTTATATGAATCCGATTGACTTGCATTAATTCCTCTAACACCTCTTCTTTCAAAATAAAATTTCTAACAAAAAATTAGTTTTTAATTTCTTAAAAATAAAAACAAATTAAGATTTAAAAAAACTTTGTAACCATTGCCCCCACAAAAAATTTTTTTTATTATATTTCAACGTATGCGCCATATTGTTAGTTACAATCGGTTTTTGTAAAAAGTTGGAGCCATTTTTAGTTTATAAAATATTAGGCTATGCGAAAAATTAATAACAAACTCATGTAACGTGTGATTCGGTGTATTGTCTACATATGAACAGCTGATTATATTGCATTCCTTACGAATTGTATTAATTATACCCGTTACTCGTAGAGTTAAAGAGTATATTGCATTCGTGCAAAAGTATGTAACAGGTAGAAGGAAGCGTTACCGACCCTATAAAGTATGTATATTCTTGATCAGGATCACTAACCGAGTAGACGTAGCCATGTCCGACTGTCCGTCTGTCTGTCTGTATGAACGCTGAGAACTCGGAAACTATAAAAGCTAGAAGGTTGGGACCTACCATGTAGATTCTTGGGACTAACGCCCACAATAGCCTTACACGATATTAAAAGATATTTGGTGCCCACATTTTTAAAGATTTCGAAAAATTTTAAATACAATTGTGCTGTGATTATAATCACAATTTTAAATAACAAAAATCTATACGGTCTAAGTAGTTTTGCTTTGAATATAAGCACATGGGCGTAGCCTACGAACCTTTGGGGCCAAAATGCCTGAATTGTAACCCCCCTCCAGCTTTTAGCTTACGCCCATGTATAAATATGTTTAAAGCAAGGGTAACTTGTGCTCAAAAATAGTTATGAGTTACGTGAAATAGTGACAGGTTTGGGCACAGTTTGTGAATCGTCACTGTGAAGGAAGTAAGAAAAACAATTTTAAAAATTCCAAAACAACTCACAAAATTTTGATGAGTGTCCTAAAAATTGAGGACATAAGGTGTCTTTGGATCAAAAATGCATTGTAGAAGAAAATATTTTTATTTAATTTTTAAACGCTGTTCACAAATGAAGATTTTTAAACTTTGCTGTGACTTTAAAAGTTTGAATGCGTCCACCTTCTCTTGTGGTTCAGTTAGATTGAATTTTCTAAAACGACCGTATAAAAAAGACATGTAACTATTTAATTCCGAAAAGATTACCAAAATTGGTTAACCACTCTTGAAGATATATCCCAAAAGACGAAGAAAATTTGTGATTTTCTTAAATTAAAGATACCGCAAATACCAGAGCTGTATTTGTTTTTATAATGGAACTATTTCCATTTAAAGATAATGTAAGTGATCTAGACATATTGAAATCAAATAAAAAAACCTCTTAACGAGGTAAAAAACTAGTGACGATCGCACCTTCAACGTACAAAAGTTCTGATATCAACATTTGTGACGAAAAATTATTACACTCGTCATTAAATAGACTTTCTAATATTTTCTGATTCTGTAGCTTTAGTAGTATAGAAGTTACGGCTTTCCGAATTTTAGCTATTTATAGCTGTTTTCCCGCTAAACTAGCGGGTTTTTCCAAAAGTGGTAGAACAAAAGTTTTTTATATCGATGTGATGAACGTCATATCAAATTTTCAGAACTTAAAAAACATGTTTTGGACAAACTGACAAACTGACAAACAGAATTAAATTTTCATTTTGGGAAGAAGAAGAAAATCGTATTTTGGCTATAACTTTTGAACGGAGCGTCGGATTTTATCATATGACCCCTCATTCGACGGGTATTTTCAATAGGAAAACTACTAAAACATTTTGAGGGGGCATTTATCCCCACCGGCCCCAACAGATCCAAATTTCTAAATTTTTCTTTTTTACACTTTCACCGCTCTCTCTCCCAAACCAATTGATTTTCGTGAGGTCTTGGTATGCAATCCTTTAAGTTTTAGCAATACCTTTCATTTGGTGTATTACTCATTACGATCGGACTATCACAGCAGATTTTCAATTTTGCGGCTATATAATAGTAGTCGCCTTCGCACACTCTCCTGGTGCGCTTCGTCACTACATGGACTGCCGTCCATAGTGATAATAAATAATAAAAAAGTTTTCGGTTCAGCTTAACGCTAAAACAGATCAACGTGAAAACAGTTTCTTGTTCGGCTCAACAATATCAAAAGTTTTATTTGAAAAATTGTTAAAAATTTCTACAAATTATTCAAAATGCCGCCACTGTATATCGTTAACAATTAGCGCCTTGAAATACTCTAAAGAAAACGGAACAAAGCGTTAAGTTCACTGTTAAAAATAAAAATGTACATTGCTTTCTTTGACTTTTTATTTTAACTGCAAGGGGTATATAAACTTCGGCTTGCCCAAGTTAGCTTCCTTTCTTGTTTTAAAATAAAATATAAAAATGGGCGGGTGGAACTGGAATGTTTAAACAAATTTGGCACTAAGGATTTGGAAATGTGTTAACGGCAAAGTAATATTTTCGGGTGTACGAAATTTCGGAAAAAAATGGAAAAAACTACCGCTCACAAACAAAGGGAATGGAAATATATACTAAATGCCGTTGCGTCGGATTTAATCGCTTTTCGATGTAGACAAGAAATCATACAAAAAGTTGAACGAAATGGGGTTCGAGCAACTGGCTATATGACCGGCAAATAATAATAAAAGGTGGAACTTATCTGGAGCGGTTCAAGCCACATTAGTTGCTGGAGATAATCTTCGGAAATAAACCAGGAGTGGAAGTCCAAAGATCCTGCACGAAGGACCAAATTTTGGGGCGGGGGTGGCTTGATTGTAGAAGTTTTAAGTCCCAGCGAAAATGCGGCTGAAATCCGCGTAGAAATAGTGATCGAAAACACGGGAGAACTTTTCGGGGTTTGGCGCGACGTGCGGCTGCTAAGCATAACTGCTTATGGCAACTGCTTAGGCATAACTTAGCTTATGGGCTTTAAAGCGGAGCGGAGACTTGCGGGAGAGTTGGAGAGGGAGAGCGAAGGACAGTGCGAGCAAGCGAGATGTGGACATCTGGAAAAAACTGCCGCTCGACACTGCCTCCAGAAATTAAGCGCCCTTTTGGCGTGAACATTCTCCCCCCCTTGCGAGGACATATGTAGCAAGAACCTCAGGGTAGTAGTCAAGAACATGATGGAAGAGAATGCTCCAGCGGCCCGTGCACGAGTCTGTGCCCGGAAATGGTTCAATGGCCAGTTCTCGATTCCACGCCCGGAAATTATCCAGCTGCCACAAGAAAAGGGATCAGGCAGAACGGCGAAAAAGAGCCCCAGTTCGAAATCCAGACACGGGGAAAAAAAAGGAAAAGTGAACTATTCATCCCTTTTATTTACTCCAAGGATGTTTACTCCAATGTTGGCCAGCTGCCAACATTCCCCCGTGGCGAAGCGCCTCGTTGTGTGTCCCACGGTTATCGCTTGTCCCATGCGCGTCCTGTTTATTCTTCTTTTCACCTTGTAAAATTGAAGACCGATTACTCACTGGTTCACTTTCAACATCTCGCTGTTTCTCCGATCGCTTGTCCGTGACCCGGTTCGGCCTGAAATTTCGGCGACAGCGCTGCTTTCGTCGTTGGTGGTCTCTCTTTGCTCTGGTCTCTTCGTCCCTTAGTCCTCTTACTGCAGTTCACTTAATAATATAATTCACTTTTTCTTGACTTCATACCCTCTGTGTACTTAAATTAATTAATTACTACTTAACTAGATAAGTTATTCATTAACAAAGAAACTTAATAAAGGATGATTATTATTATAATTGGCCTTCCTGAATTATGTGACTTTGTCACATACTATGTTTATGCTACAGGATTCACGATTTCTTAAAAGCGCGATCTAGAAATAACCCCTGTTTATGCGACAGCTGAGAATTCATGCTTTTATTCACTCTCAGCTCAAAATAGGTGATAATTTTTATACCGCTGAGTGGAGAAATAGCCTATAAAGGGCGTTCAATTTCTAGCGATCTGGCTTCGATAATTTATATAGAGTTTGTAATGTCGGAACGAAAGAAGTTTTATAGAACCCAAAAGTTTCCTAGAAAACGTACTCAGAATCGAGATACGAATCGCGGGTGGGATCCTTTAGTACCGTAGCTCTTTCGGTGAGGGGTGGGTGTTAATTTAATTCTTCTTCGACTCTCATCACACAATTAAATTAAGGATCCCTTCTAATCAATCAAAATGTCCATATGTATGCAGACGATGTTCAGATGTATGTATCTCGTCCGTTGTGCAAAGTTGATGAATGTGTTTCTGTAGTCAACAAGGAGCTAGCTGTTCTAAAAAATTGGTCTTTCAAAAACGGTCTCCAGCTTAACCCTAGCAAAACTAAATGCGTTGTAATCCATAAAACCGAAATAGACACAAGCGTTCTGGCACCACTTAAAATAGGGAATGAAACCATTGAGTATGTGGAAAAAGTAAAAAATTTAGGTATAACTTTTAATAAAAGCTTGAAGTGGAATGACCATATCACTCAGGTGGTAGGGAAAATATATGGATGCCTTAGGGCTCTTAATTATACCCAGTCTTTCATACCAGAGAGCTGCCGTCTTTTAATTGCAAAGGCCATAGTCACCCCGATTTTATTTTATGGAGTTGAAATATTTGGTAATAGTGATGCTCAAAGTAAGAAAAAGCTAAATGTTGTATTTAATAGTGTTGCTAGATATGTGTTTAATGTAAAAAGGGGGCACTCCATCTCGCGTTTCTCCCATAAAATATTTGATCTTCACCTGTCCGACTGGATTAAACTTAGGGCATTATCGCTTCTTCATAAAATTATAAATACCAAGGAGCCTAACTATTTGTATGAAGAACTGATTTTTACATCTTCCCGAAGGACAAATAATGTAATATGTCGCAGATATAGACTGTCAGTCTCTGAAAATCAGTTCTTTGTCTATGCTGTACGTTTTTGGAATGAACTACCACATCGCCTTAGAACAATTAAGAGTGTTCCACAATTTAAACATGCCTTAATGACACACTACAAAAATTAGAAATAAATAAATATATATATAAAAAAATAAAAAAAATAAATAAAAATTCAAAATTCAAAACCAAAAAAATAATAATTTTAAATAATTTTAAATAATAATAATAGAATAATATTTAATGAAATCTAATGAAATGTATAAGGTTAACAGTAAGCATAGAAGTTATAAGCTAAAGTTATTTTTTGTATACCATTCATAAATAAATACCATCATAAATAACCATTCAGGAAAATAAATATTAATAAATAAATAATAATAATAAAAAC